>CAJHUC010000601.1:0-140590 GCA_905146915.1 Ostreobium quekettii | reverse complement strand
CCCACACCACACCACACCACACCACACCACACCACACCACACCACACCACACCACACCACAGCCGCCTCCCCTTCTTCCGTAATTGTACAGACTTTGAATAGTAACGTGGACATCGATTCGCATGAGCAGGGAGGGTGCAATATGCTAGGGAGGCATTTCACCACTTCGAAATGCAATGTCCAAAAGGGAAGACCTTCTGCGAACAGCTGAATAATTCAGTTGCGGTTCAACATAACGTGACTCGGCCCCTCCCCACAACCAAAATATAGACAAGTCATCGGACAGTTGCACGAGGCCAAGGCTTCACGACTTCAAAGCCAATCCCACATGTTGGCCGTGCAGTTTCAAGACTTATCCAAGGGACACCAGCTTGCAAGCGTCTCAAGTCAGCACCCAAGCATCCCATCGCCCAGATGGGGAATGTGGCGCGTACAGGCAGATTGTGTCGCATGTGGGACATTTTGGGAGGCGCCTTCACAGCGGATCAAAACGAGGTGGCGCGGAGAAAATTGCTGCGAACAGGGCGCGGCCAGGCTCCTTCTGGCCATGGGCAGGTGCAACGCAACCATCTCCCAATCAGTGTTGTTGCTGGGCGCCACACCGCCATTCAAAGCCCCAAAATTGTGTGGGCAACATCCCGTCTTTTCAACTGCCGCACACCGCTGTTTGATCGCTTTGGATGGTATTTCATGATCCATTGGATCTGGACAGCGACAACACAGCGCGTCTTCAGATCGCCACATGGCATCTCGTGCCGCCGTGGGCATCTTGGCATCCGCCATTCAGACAGCACGATGGCTTGCGTGCATGTTGGGACATGCACCAGCATTTGCGGTCCAGTGCATTGCTCGTAGATGTCTGGCCGCCTCGGCCCACCGGCTGGCGAGCAATCGGACATATGCTCATCAAGCACAAAACTCGCAGGCATTCCACAGCCAGCCTGTTGTTGCAATGCTAATAGATTCACGGGACCATGAATGGGTAAGCAACTCGCCCCATTGCACTGCGTTCGACCAAAGAATATCCCCTCGCTGGATGCCCGACACGGTGGTGTGCTGGTAAACAGAGGGACTGCCCCACTCTCCTCCACTGCCGTTTCACCCCAGCTAATGCCGACAATACCCAACTCGTTCATCCCCCGAACCCGCCAAGCGGTCCCTGTTCCGTCTGAGACCTTCCGAAGTATTGTCCCCCCCTCCCCTTGTGCAGCTGGCCAATGTAGTCGCCTCACCATTCTGCACAACAGCAGGGCGTGGGGAGCTGCAGAAGCAGCCTCCCGATGGTTGTCCGTCACATCCTGGCAATTTCCACAAAGTCATCAATAATCACCTCTGAAGAATTCGGTGGCATGGAAAGGTCAATTGTTCCTGATCCGGAGAAGCAGACACTTGTGCCCACGCCTATTCCTCGTACAGACTGCAATGGCCAGTGTTTCAACTTGATCCCTTGGCAACGCTTATCATGTAAGCCATGCATGATTCTCTTTCAAGAGTGCGTTGGTTTAACCGAGGCCTGACCCTCATCACCTCCAGACACAGTAGCACAGCAATTCGTTCGAACTGTCCACCGCACAGGACGGCAGAGCTTGCTGCAGTAACAATCCGTTGGCAAGATATCCGTACACTGGCGTCAGCGCAATCCATAGCACACACAGCAAGAACATTTACACAAGGACAGAAAACAGGATGCTACAGGCACAAATGGCAGGCTATCAAGGGACTTACAATGTTGACAACCAAGCAGCTCTCCATTCGGTCAACTTCTCGCTTCTTGAAGTCTGTACACATACAGTTGAAAACAAATTATGCAACAAAAGCATCTGCGCAAGTGCATTCTGTGAACATATCGAACAATTGAAAGGCCCATGGGCCCTATGTGGGAACAGCAGACCTGCCTGTACATACACAGCAAATGTTCCTGGAGATTGCTTGAATGCCAACAGAACAGAACCCAATGAAGGAATCGTTCATGTGGACTTTGCACAGCAATCCCAGTTCCTTTTCCTGCCAGTCCAACACAAGCACAGATAAATGTTGCCATCTCAAAGCTTGTTTGCATTGAAACGCTTACCTGGTCTCATGCACCTCACCACATCTGGAGGAAAGTCTAGCACAACATACGCATTTCTACAAGGAGAAACACTGCCCAAGCAAAGCCATCCGAATAACTGTGCAAAGGGCACTGTAGGCCATCCAAATTGTGTGCTCAGTTGATGAAGGTGGTTGCAAACAAGCTAACTGGCCTTGACTGTGCTTAACTCTGCAAAGCAATAACATTACCAGTTCGATAATCTACGCAGGAAATAAATTTGCAAAGAATGGATCACAGTGACAACCAATGCAGCGCTAACAGCAGAATCAGTGTTCGGATACACTGAAACTACATGGAATGCCAAGCAAAGGAACTGGTAATGCAAACTGCACAAATGTGCCCATCCTGGCAGCTCCTGGAAGAGAATGAGTAGACCTTGTCTGTGGCATACCTTCCACGACCACCTCCATTACCCGCTCTTCGAATGTGATAACAACATCGAATTTGTTGCTGCACCAGAACAACAGCAGTCCAGAGTGGATGACCCAGACCAACACACATGCCACTGATGACTTGGACTCGATAGCCCGACAGCAGCCAACTGCAGTGCATTACAGCAAAGGCCCTGCTAGAAATTTCCATTCAGCAAACTCTATTGCAGACACTGGTTTCCTGGCCACAACCAACGCATGACCAAGGCTAGGGGTGCATGCTGCAATTGTGCAGCAGTCCAGTACCACTGCTGACACAGCAGGGCATCAGATTACATTCAGATGCATAGTTCGCAGGAAATATTTGGAAATGCATAAAACTGACCCCAATGGGAAGAAACAGAAAACATGTAGACACTTGTGAGGTTTACACAAGAGAATACCGTACATCACACAGTTTTTTTTTCTTTTTTTTTTGGGGGGGTGGGGTGGGGGGGGCAACTTCAGATAGCACCCCTGCTGTTATCAAACATGATCGGTGCAGCACGGGGTGCCTGGTTAGTATGGAACTATGCTGGGCAGCACCATCACCCAATGAGTCAGCTCCCAAAGTACGAAAGGTTGCTTTGAAAGGACAAATTCCTTCTGTTTCTTCTGTTTCGCTGACACTTGTCACATGGTCGCATGGTGTCTGCCATCAGACATTCTCGTTCGCAAATGTTCACAGGTGCAACAACGCAGTGCATGATATGTTATAATATCTCAACATCTTAACTGTGACTGACGTCGCATTTTTGATTGGTATGTAGCGTGGTAAGCTGGCGAAGCGGCAGTCAATACTACAACACAAGGTGTGTGGGTAAGGTTACTGGTTCAACAAGACATTCGACATGATGTGAAATGTGGGGGGGTTGCAAGATAGCTCAAGGACAAGGCAAGATGGTGCCCCACATGTTCCTGGCACCTGTGATATATGTTACATACTTGCATCTCAATTGTATTCTGTGCTAGTGCTAGCAATTTTGTCCCTGATGTGTGTCCTCCCATTTGGGCAGAAATTCTTTCTGCTACACCTCAGGGTTTCAGCTGAGCTTGCTGGCTGCAACTTCGATTCCAGTACCCCAGAATGTTGGCTTGCTTTGGACAACTATAGCGCACATGCCTTGGAGATGTCACTCCATCTAACCATGCCCACCTCTGCTCCTGCCATCGTTCAGGAGCTGTCTTCACATCCATGTTTCGCTGCAGCATCTTCAGCAGTCCATTCCGTGTGTATAGCTTGGGGTCTTTTGACATCAGGTCATCGTACATAAACTTGTAAGGTGTCCCAAAGTCGTACACATTGGGCTGCTTAGGCCCCGGTCCCGGCAGTTTGACATGGCCCCCCACTCCGTAGGAGCTGACCTGCAGGGAAAGGCAGTTGTTTTCAACTCCAAGACTGCATTGCTGGGTACCAAAAGCAGCTGGCATGTGTACAAAACTCTGTGCATACATCTCGGTGCTACTGTGGCATGAGCTAGGAGATCTGTGCCATCGAATCTATCAATACCCGTCAACTGATGAAGACAGAGTGTCGCTACCTTAAAAATCCTGCACGACCACTTCCACATTGCAAGCTGCCTGAGAGTGCTCACTTTGGTCCAAACCAGTCCTTCCTTTTTGCATGCCTTCTCATCCGCTACTACAGAGGCTGCATTTATGCAGAACATTAAGCATTGCAAGCTGCCAGTGGAATACATAGGCAGCATGCACAACACGGAAAAGGCGATGACTCTGCCATAAATGGGCCAGTCTACCCTGATGCTAACAGCCAAACAATACTACTGCAACAGGCACTGCCCTCAAACTGAGCAGCAAAACAGCATAGTACACATCGCAAACTCAAATAGAGACATAGAGAGAGAGAGACATAGAGAGTCATTAATATAACAATATAGAGAGAGATATGGAGCATCAAAATTGGAGACAAGGAATTTGAGGAAAGGGCTTTCTGCACGTTGAACAATCTCCTGCAATGCCAGTCCTGAGCCAAGATCCCAGCATAATGTATGCTAAGATCTTGTTGGAAACAATGTCATCCTGGCCATGCAGACCGCAGATTTCACTGTGTACCACAGCCCCACTGAAAAGTGTTCCCATAATCGCTAGCCATATTCATAAGCATGCATAGCCAGTGGAGCAGTAGACACGTTTCAGAATAATGTCCAACCACATCAGCCTCTTTGCCCTGCAACGTCCAACAGTGATACAGGTCATTACATTTCACATTGTGTACATTTCGTTTTCTGCACATTCACTGGGCATGGCTGGAACCAGCAGCGAGAGCTGTTCTGTCCACAACCACAGTTGCCTGAAGAATGCAACCAGCCTTGTGCAACACTGCCAATTTGCAACTCTGGCGCCCCAACAAAGGCAAAGCAACTCACAGGCAGAAACAGCAACCAAACTGCGAACAACGCGAGCAAACGGCAAGATTGGTCCGGCAGCGCGTGAATGCCGGGGGCGTCCACCTACATCAAAGCCATCTTTCGCTAGCAGTGCGTGGGCCTCCATGGATCTGTTTTGATTGGAAGCGCACACCAGTGCGAACCTCAGGCGTCGCATCGCCCACGGCTCCACGACACAAGTCCACCGTCTCCTCCAAGCAGCACCGTGGACAAAATCGTCTCTTGTGAATCGCCGCGTTCGCTGGTTCAGACGGTCAGATGGAATCGTGTAAACCGGCGAAAATGCCTAACATAAGAGACACAAGAATCCACAAATCGGTAATAAGACCGGTAACGCACCCAGAAAAAGAAACGTAGCAACAAATCCCAACGGCTTCGCCGTGTCCGCCCACGACAGTCTGGGAAGCCATTTTGCGCAGGCCAGGCAGCTTCGGCGCCCGTTCCTCACCGTTGTCCAACGTACCCGAGCTGCAAATAGGGTGCCAGGACACAAGCATCCCTGCCACAGTCTATTATAAGAGCAATGTTCCGCTGCGGTCGAGCCGGAATTGTCAGCTTTTCAGAAGCCCGTGGACTTGTGCTGATCAACAGTTTCGATGGAGTCGCCACGGTTCTGTCCCGCTCCTACTCACCGTTGACGCTGCACGCCGCTCTCAAGCCTCTGGACGGAAGGTCTTCTGAGCGGCTGTTCAGGTACAACGGCAGCGGTGCTTGTTTGTGGCTCGGCGTCGGCTGGGTCCGAGTTGGCCTGCGGCCTGATGGTCGGATGAACGCGAGGGAGATGCGGAGCGTTAATTGAGGACAGCTCACGAGGGACAGAAGAATTGCACTTCTCGTTGGTTTTCTTTTTCTCTTTCTTGGGGGAAACGGGGTGGGGGAGGGGGTGGACGGCGGACAGTTGGCGTGGCTTTTGCTACTGCCCTGAAAGCCGCCTCCAACAGCCCCTCCTAATTCTTGCTGCAAACTGAAAGTGAAGCATTCCCCGTGCTCTTCCGTTGGGCATGTGCCAGAAGGGATGGTTACGTTTAGTAAGCCAGTTTACGGGAGGCCCGAAGATGGGCGGGCGAAAAAATTGCTGCCCCGACTGTGTCCTGTCAGCGGGGCGCCCAGTTTGGGCGGGAACAGTCTGGTTCCAGGGCCCCAAGGGAGGCAACGGTCCTTGGGGCCGGTTTTGGCTTGATCGGGGTCTGTTACCGGCGGCGCCGAGGCCTTAGGAGGCGACGCGCCGTCAGGCTGCACTTTGTTTTCTCCCCGCCCGCCCTCTCCTTGGTTCTTTGGGTTGGTTTTTTGACATCCTTGGGACTTCGCTCGAGATGAACATTTGGGACCGGAAAAGGCACTCTTTGGATTGCGGGTGACATACCCGTGTTTGGATACATGGTAAATACGTGTTTTTGTGGGATGGCGACGAATTGGTCTTTGTTGGAATTGGATCAGGTGGACATTTTGTCACGGTTGTGACGTTCTGAATATGTAGTTGTAATTACATGTTCAGCCTGCCATTGGGCGGGAAGTTCGCAGGGCTGTACCGTAAGGGTCGGTGAATGCAATAATGATGGCAGTGGTGAGGGGAAAAGCGACACTCTCACTCCTGGTGAAGGGAAAAAGCCCCTGTCACACCTGGGCCTGCTAGCAGCAGCGAGCAAAGAGCATTTATCAACAGTTGGTGCACAGTGTCTCTAATCCTTCAGGAAGACTCCACTGGTGCAGGCACGCCGCCCTGCTCTGGTCCAAACTACCCGCTCCCTCGAGGGCTGGTCGACCCGTTGCGGCGCGGCTGGGCTCCCGCGACGCCCCACAACGCTCGCCCCAGGCCGGGCCCACGATGGTCCGTCTCACACTGATCGCGCGGATTTCAGATGGCCTGCCACTCGCTGAGGGCCTCGACAACGACAAGGCAGTGGAGCTCGAGGACCACAAGCACCAGGCGAAGGTGGGAGCTAACGGGATCTGTTCTCTCGGAATCGCGCTGCGAGATTTGGATATGGTGAATGTACGCAACCCTGAAAGGTGGCCGGAGCGTGGAAGAGAGCCAGACCACTGTGACTCTCGCAGTGTGGCTTCTCGCTGTGCCCGATCGCTGGCGTCCCATCCCTGCCATAAGGGCATCTGATGCGCAAGGGACCAAGGGGTGTGGGGTTGCGTGTCAGCCCATTTTGGCAGCTGATTGAGCACAGGGACGTGGCCCAACCGTGGAGCAAGGGGTGGGCTGTTTCGAGTTGGTGCTGTGGCGGGTCACATGAGTCATCGGCATCTTATCATGCATACTGCAGCTAGTGGCTGCTCGACATAGTGTCTCTTTATTTGCAGTTTGTTTGTATGTGCATCGCTTGTTCCTTCTTTTTTGTTCGTCTGTTTTGATTGGACCATCTTGTGGCTCCTTCTGTTGTGTGTACATTGCAGGGAGTTAGAAAATGAGCCAGCAACTTCCCAGGTGCCCTTCGTTATTCTTTCCCATCATTGACTATTGGCTTGTGCGCCTGCTTGACAGAAACTTATTAAACGGCTCTCACAAGAGCGACAGACTGTCAACCGGATGTCCATCGACAGTGGCAAGTTCTCCTTTCACATTGTGATCGAAGGCGTCGTGTGCTACATGACAGTGGCCGAGAAGAGCTACCCCAAGAAGCTGGCGTTCCAGTACTTGGACGAGCTCTTGAACGAGTTCCAGAGGCTGTATGGCCAGCAGATAGAGACCGTCGCTCGCCCGTACGCCTTCATTAAATTTGGTAAGGCAACATTACCTGAACCCTCATTTGGCTGTTGCAGCCAGAGGAGCAGCAAGTTTTGGGGATATGGTTGGGGGAGCAACAGGGCATTTGGCAACCGAGTCTGCCCTTTGAATTGAAAGGTCGTTTTGTAGAATGCATCATGGAAACAGCACTGGTGAAGGCATGGCTGTGATATTGCCGCTCACTTGCCACACTCAAACGTTATTGGCCCTGCTCACTGGTGACCCTTTTCAGCACATTGCCGATCCAGAACAATTCCCAGTGTTTGCTGCTCTTCTGAAAATTTGAAATCCTTTTGTCTTGTGACTGGTGGCCCTGGGATGTCACATGTCCGCCACAAGTCTTCTCCGTACAAGATAATAAGTTTGGGGCATTTGCCTGCTAGGCTGAAAATGTTGATGCTCCTAAGTCCAAGAGCAGAAAGAGCACTGCATGGATGCATGATATGACTGGCTGCAGTGTGCAGCATTGCTCTTGGCTTGCGTCAAGACGATATGTATCCTTTTCTCATATTGACATGACTAAGTGGATTGTCTGCTGCCTGCTTGGATGTTTTATATGCTTTTCATGTGGCTGATATAGGAGATTGACGATGCCGTGCACGATGTTTTGTGGCTTCAGACACTTTTATTCAAAAGACCAAGAGACTGTACTTGGACACACGGACTCAGAGGAACATGGCAAAGCTTAATGAGGAGCTGTCAGAGGTGCATCAGATCATGACAAAGAGCATACAGGAGGTGTTGGGCCAAGGAGAGCGGCTAAACAGTGAGTACCTTCTGTTATGTCGTGGCACAAGGATGACTGCTCACTGCACTTGTTCCATTCTGCCAATAGATGGTTTGTGGCTCGTCCTTAACGCCCAGTAGTTTGGGTTCCACTCAAGATTCAGTGCAAGACCTTCTGATGTTCATGCTTCGTGATCTTCAGTTGTGTTGTTCTTTCTTGTTCATTGCATACCCATAACGCTGTCTGTGCCAAAGTATTGTCCATGGCTTACAAGATGGCATGCGATGCCAGCCATAGAGAACCATCGTGACACCTTGCTGCTTTGTTGTATGGCTTCATGATCACATTTGTTAAACATAGAAGCACTGCCCACTCAGATTGCCCTGAGGCCATGTGGAGCAATTTGACTCTCCTGGTGTTGTTGTCCCTTGCTGGCAATATTGCATCCTCTGATTGCAACTGCCCAAAGGGTACAGGAGTTGTTTCAGACAGAGAACTGGCTGGACCTTGCCACCTCTCACCTGGGATATTGCTATGTGTGGCAGAAATGGTGGATGAGGGCCGACGCTTAAAGGAGGACAGCAGCAAATATGCAAGACAGGCAAAGGATTTGCACACACAGGTCTGACCTGTGCCTGTCATGCCTGTGATGGTCAATCTTCCCTGTCAATGTTTGATAATGTCAATTGGTAGTTGATACTGTATCGTTGCAGTTTCTCCCTGGTTACAGCACAGCTTCTGCTGTGCCAGTCCTAACTTGCAGCCTTGCCATGGCAGCAAAGAATTGTGCTATCACAGAACGCTGTAAGAAGAGTGCAACAAAGGCAGCCCAGAGGGCCTATCCTTGAAGCATTCACATTGGTGTTGGTTCTTTCGCCTTGCCAGAGGGCGGCTGAGCTTGAAGGCAAAATACAGCAATTACTGATCCCAGCTGACAGCAACACTGCCTGTCCACCATCAGTTGATGAGCATGATGCTGAGTCCTGTTGAAAAGCTCACAAACTTGCCTCACTGGCCGAATTTGTTTTGTTGCAGGCTTTGATTCGAAAGTATATGCCTCTTGGTGTGGTGATTCTGGTCGTCTTGCTGGTCCTGTACCTCCGGTCACTCTTCTACTGAGGTTCCCCTGCAAATGTGGTGACCCTGAAACTGCCGGATGAGCAGCAGATGGACCAAGAACCTGTGATGGGCAGTGATGACCATGCAAGACAAGGGGCTGCCATGGGAGAACCCTCTCAATGTCCGATGCTGCCTGACAGCCTGTGCCCACCTTTGTGCTGGTGCCGAACAGGTCCTGGGTTGTGGACCCCTCGATGCCAGGTGACCTGGTGAGGATCGGCATTTTGCCAAGAGGGACTGCTGGTCGCTATGTGTCACAAGGCTAAATGTCAGGGCGGGCAGCAGCGATGTGGGGCGTTGGGCCAGTGACGCATGAATCTTCCACGGTTTTTGGATCGTATTTCATTGCACATTGATACTCTATTTAATTGGGGAGCAGTCGACTAGCAGGGGACCAAGAAGTGCACGGCTGTGGTCTTTGCCAGGCTCTCTTATGGGTACTGTCGCCATCCCAAAAACCCTCCACATCCAATCCCATCCAGCACGACCCAACCTACCCAAGAATGTTGGCGCCCGTTTGGCTGCTGTCATGGGTGACGCAGCTGCCCTGTTGGGTTGGCCACGCCACCCCAATCAGATTCGCAGCCAGTTTGTTGGATGAGTGCAACCACTGATCACACACGTTTTGGAGCTGGTGCAGGTCTCAGTGCCTTCACATCACGCATATATGCCCAGGTGCCTGTAGCCCATGTTACCATGAGGTTTGCCCTGCTCGCTGGACGTCATGCCTCTCTGAGTGAGCTTATTTTCAGCCTGGACTGTGCGTCCATGTACCTTTTGCACTTTAGGTCGGTGCCTGGACTGCTCCTTTCAAGTCAGGGCACATTCCTGGTAGCAGGGGCTCATCTTGCAACTGCGCCCTCAGCGAAAGCTTGCTGTTTGTGCCTGTGGGGGCAGATACACTTTGAAATGATAGATATGCCAGTCAGCAGGGCCAGCAACATCGAAGAAGGTTGTGGCCACATTGGCAATGACGTGGATGAGCTTTGGAAATGACTGAGAAAGAAGTGAGACAAATCTAGTTCCATCGACGCATCTTGTGCATTGTTTTCATTGGTGGCATACTCGCTGAGTCATATTCGCCTCACGTCCAAGTGGCATATTGCACATGTAAGGGCTGGGCTAAAGCGCCTCAGATGTCGGTGAAACCTTTCCGCGTCAATCTACAGCATTAAGCCACACGATGTCCCGGCCCTTGGGGAAATACATGCCAACTGCTGTGCATATTGGATACTGTGCATATTGCCTGAATATGTTGTTAAAGATGCTATTATATGGAACCCTGACCGCTTACAGTGCATCTGGGCCTCTAGCTCAAATGGTAGAGCGCTCGCTTAGCATGCGAGAGGTACTGGGATCGATGCCCAGGTGGTCCATGCTTTTTGCGCCTGCACTCTGTTTGGTCGGCGCAGCTCATCGGAGGTGCAGTCCATCGCGCTGGCCTTCCGGCTGGCGATGGTCATGCCGACAGCCATGGCGCACCCATCCCTAAAAGGCCGAGCCTGAAGAAACGCCTTTCTTGTCTAGGTAGGGCCGGGCATTGTCACTGCCGGTTATGTGCCGACCGACCCTGGCGCAAGGCCATCTTCAGTGCGCAGGAAAACGCACAGCGCGTGGCGGCGCCGGCTGCGTGCCCCCGCGCGTCCCCCAGTTGCCCGAAGCGCGAAGTGGCCACAGGTGCGCACCGTTGATGCTCCCCCTGCGCCGTTTTGCCCCCACCCCGCGCCCTGAAATGGTGGGCGTCCATTGGCCGCCCGCGGGCGTGAATCCCCGTGCATATTTGCACAGGAGGGATTGAGCTGCAAAAGTGCGTTTGTATTCTTCAGAAATGGCTCCTTGGCCAACTCACGAACCAAAATGACAGACACGGGGGTGCAAGCCGCGAACTTGCCCGGCGTCTGCCGCACGGCGCTGTTGCTGCGATGAGGGCCTCGGCGCCTGCAGCGCCGGCGCCGACTGCACCTTGCTGGCGCGCCGGCGCCGGCCTTTGCGGTTGTCCCGAAATGATCTCCTGAAGCCTGTGGGCGTGTGATTCTGGTGCAGCCACGGCGGCCGGGCGCGGTTGCCGCGGCGGCGGCAGTGCGCCCCGCTGAGGGACGCCATCAGGAGGCGGAGCAAGGAGACACCTTTCAGGGGGGACCGCTTTCAGTTTAGCTGATTGTCTTGCCTGGGCAGCCGACTGGAGGCTATGCTAGGTGGCGGAATGTCGGCGTCTGCCACGCTCGAAGTGGCGCCGATGAAAGGGATCGGGTCTGTGCTGCCCCTGCTGGCGGCCTACGCGCTGTGCATGCTTTGGCAGTGGGTCGGTGATCTGTGGCGCTCTCGAGCGCATGCAGAGTGGCAATGGGCGTGGGGCAAGGTGGCGGCGCTGTGGCTCGGCGCCGCGGTGGTTTCCGCCCGCTGGCCCATGGCGCGGCGAAGGGACTCGCGTCGACAGCGGGGGGAGGGGGAGGCGGCGGCACAGGGGTCAGAATTCGAAACTAGAGAGTCGGGAGGGAGCGGCAAGGGGATGAGTCGCGAGAACGGGCAGAAGATTTTGGAGAATATCAGCCCGGTTGGAAAATCTGCGGTGCCAAAGGTGGCCTGCAAGAGGGGTTGCCAGCCAAGCCTGCTGCAATCCCGAGGCATTCGGCCGCCATCCTCGAAGACCATGACCGTCGTCGTTGATTTGGACCACACGCTGCTGGCGTGCTACCCCCTGGCCTCCGTGCCGCGGGATGTCCTGGCTGCCGTGGACTCGGGCAAGGTCAGGGGCACGCGCTTCCAAACCAGGGACGGCGCCTCCGTGGTGCTGGCCGCGAGACCGGGCGTGGAAGAGTTCCTGACCCGCGTTTCAGACTTCGCGGAATTGGTCCTGTTCACGGCAGGGGAGGAGGCCTACGCCCAGCCCCTGGTGCAGTGGCTGGACCCGACGGGGAGCCTGTTTTCTGCGTGTCTGTTCCGCGACGCCACGGTGAGGACTCGGTACCACGAGAACGTGAAGGACCTCTGGGCGCTGGGGCGGGATCTGAGCAAGACGGTCCTGGTGGACGACAAGCCCCTGGCGGGGCACCTGCAGCCATTCAACCTGCTGCCCTGCCCGCCGTTCCTTGGGGACCCGTATGACAGTGGGCTGCTTGGGACGGTGCTTCCCTGCCTGGAGGTCCTGCAGGGTGTGGAGGACGTGCGGCCCGCCCTGAGGCGGGGCTTCCGCACGGATGAGTACTTCAAGTCGTGCAGGATACCTGGAGAGTATTTGAGGCGGGCGGTTGCCAACCAGGGATGCACTTGCCATCTACAACTCAAGCCAGTCAGCCACGAGTATCTGGAGCTCATGTCCTGAAGGTGGACGAAAGAAGAAAAGAGACGAGGAAAGAGGAAAGAAAGAGGAACAGACATGAGAAAGTTGTAGTGGACAGTTCTGGGTGTTTTGGATGATTAAACAGCACTTAAATCAATCGGGGCTCCAGAACAAGTGGTAATGATAAGATGCGTGGTAAGGGGGTTGCATTATGAGCCAGCTTGTGCTGCTGTGCATAGCTACAGATTGGAGTTCATTGGAAGTGCACCAAAGCGTTGCAAATTGATCAATTGCAAATTTTGGGGGCGACTTGGTGTGCAGGGAATGCTAAGAGGCTGCAGAGTGCGATCTGCGATTTGCTAGGAATGTGAGGCTAGGAAATAAATGCAGGCACCTACTGGAGTAGCCTGGATCCACCATAGAACCCGCCAGGAAGCGGATGAAGTCGTGGTGTTGGATTTTATGTTGTGAGGGTGTCTTGGTGGGTGTTGAGCAATGTGTGGAAAACACAAGATAGCTGAGAATCTTTCTAATTCTTGGCATGGATGCACAATGAACGAATCCTTGGGTTGAATGGTAGTTTAAGATGAGCTTGGGACTATGCTGCAGTGGGCAAGGGCGCTGATTCCACACTCGTTCTTCAATTTTGGTGTCAGCAGCCCCAAAAGTTTCATTCTTTGATTAGAAAATTTATGAATTGGGGAGGAGGAAGGGGGGGAAATTGGAGTTGATGAGGGATAGACCGTTCTTGAACACGTGGACATGCCCACTATTGCGTGCAAGAAACTCAGAAGATTATAATATTGGGAGATGCGCTGTCTGCAATATTTGGGTTGCAGGGTTTCTTCCATGGGCCGCTTGTGCACATAGAAACGCAGCAACAGTGCATGATGAATGGTGTTTGCCGTGCGCGTTGCATGCATTGTGATCGCTTGACAGCGTAGACTTTCCAGTCTCACCACAGCCAGTGTTGTTTGCAAGCACAGTCTATTGTACTCCCAACAAGTGAATTTGTGAGCAGCGTTGGGACAATATCAAGGAGCGTTGTAGAACTAGAAGCCACGTAATATGGAGTAGGGTTGTTGATTGTGCACTGCCTAGACGTGCGCGTCACAACAGCTCTCCTGAAGAAACCATAACGGCCTACACGAATGTGGAAGTGGTTGTCAAGCGACGTTGTGGTGCAATGTTAAGCCCACGTTCCCAGAATATGAGAAAACCCGTGACATCTCAACTTACATGAGGGTGCACTTCTCAATAATTGACAACATGCAGTCACCACAAGGGTGCAACTGCTGCTGAGATGGTCGCCAGACTGAGCAGCTTGATACAGGCGCTCCTCAGAATTGTTCACGTATGGATTTGAAGGTTTGACTGAATATCAACAACAAATCAGTGTTGGTGCCTGTGCATACTGGACGCCCCTTTGACGCTCTGATATGCAAGACCTCCTATTAGGCCGTTCCCCTTGAAACCTCCCATTACCCCGATCCCCTTGTTGCACATCAAGCATGCCCATGCCAGACAACCTTTCCAGGATGCACCATTTCCCACTTTCTTCAATGCTTCGATATGGCTTGTTGTGGCCTCCAGTCTCAAAACGAAGGGACCTGGTGCAGTGCTTTCAAAGCTTGGTTTCACATCCAGGCGCTCAAAGGGTATGCCATATGGCGGATCACAACGCACATCGCATCCCTGCTGAGATTACAGATGCTGGCTTTGGTTTTGTCTGGCACCTTATCGCCTCTGCCGGCAGCCATCAGCAACAGCTGCACTGCATCCCTGAATCTGGATGGGAATTGGTTGTGGATCTGAGGGCTCCACGCTGGCCGTTCCAGTGCCAAGCGAACAGAGTTGTTCTTGCACAGACTGGATGGAGATTGTTCACATGGCGATGCGCTGTCCAGCAATTCTCCACACCTGCAAGGAAACGTTGATTCGTTGATTCCTTTTGTAACACATGCCTCTCCAGAAGGATTTCAATCCCAAGAAATGTGCCACAATTGGACCGGAAACATCGCAACCACTGCCACACCACCCTTAGACTCTGGTTTGGCCATCTCTGCAATGTTTTCAACAGACTCAAACAATGTTCATCAGGATGGGTGTTGCCCAAGCATGGGGCTTGCGTTTGTCAAGTTGGGGACCATTCGCTGAATTCGAAGACCCATTCCTCGACGACTTCCAAGCATCCTTCGCGGCGCAATTAGGAATGGCATTGACACCAGTCACTCCCACAACCGAATTATTAGCGCTGCGAGCCCCTATCACCGATGCTATGCCTACGTCGCCTTTGCAAACAGACAAAGGCTGTCTCCTATAGCCAGAGCCGCCCAGCTTGCCAAGATGGGCACTGCGCCTCAGGATTTCTGGAGCCCACACAAATCAAAATGCCACGCATGCCCATTGAACAGCAGGCCGCACGCGCAAGGGCCATTCGGTACCTGCTCCATGCGAATGAAACTGGCCCCGCAGACAAACGCGCAGCCCCTCCGGCCAAGCAAGCACCCCCGGCACACCTCTGGCCCTGCACGAGTTTCGCCCAGCTCCGCCCCTGTGCCTTGGTGTCCGCCCCCCAGGCCACCAGCGTTTCCACGCACTTCACGTGCCCATGCTGGCACGCCCAGTGCAGCGCGGTCCGCCGCATTCCCCCGTAGTCCAGGGCGCCCACTTCCGCGCCCCGCCGCAGCAGCTCCAGCACCATCTCGTGGTGGCCGCGCCGCGCGGCGATGTGCAGAAGGCAGGTCTGGAACACGCTGCGGGCGTTGGCGTCCACGCCGGCGTCCAGGCCGGCCGCCACCCCCGCCAGGTCGCCGTCCTCGGCGGCGCGCGTGAGGGCGAGGGGCAGAAAGCGAGACATAGCTACCGCCGCCCTCCCTTCCCTTCCGCGCGGTTGAACCCAACGCACCGGGAACACGTCGGAGGTGGGCGTGGGCCTTCGAGAACGGGGCATCCGCTCGGTATCATGTTAATTTCGCTCGATATTGTTATCCATATATTGCTGTATTTCGATATCGTATTTGTTCCCCAGGGAGAACCTCTGGGAGCCGGCGTTCCAGTTGGTGTCTGGGCGCTGGGCGATGTGGGGGTTGCGCACGGCCGCGCTGTCATCGGGCCGGGGCGTCGTGGAAAGGAATCTGGCCACCTTGCACAGAGCCCTGGCGTGCCTGGGGCATCCCTGCGCCCGCCCTGCCGATGGGCATCAGGGCAGTGCCCACGGGGCTCTGTGTGCCTGCGCCCTGGTCGAAGGGCCCGGGTCCCGTCCGCCCAGGCGTCTGACCTCCCGCATGGCCTCCACAGCCCCCGCGGCCGATCAGCGCGGGTTGGGCGCTTCCGACGCGGTGGAGCAGCTCGGCGCCCTCCAGCGGCGCTACGACGAGCTGCGCGAGCGGATGGACGACGCCATTGCCGTATTGGATGTCACGTCGATGGAGGCGCGGCTGGCGGCGCTGGAGAAGGAGGCGGCGTCGGCGTCGCTGTGGGATGATCCCGACCGCGCTCAGAGCGTGCTGTCGCAGAGCAAGGGCATCCAGAGGGAGCTGGCGGACGTGGGCGAGTGCAAGGGGGTCTTGGAGGACGCGGCGGTGGGCCTGGAGCTCCTGGAGGGAGGCGGCGATGACGCGGAGGGGCGCTTGCTGAGGAGGGATGTTGCGCAGGCGTTGGATAGGTGCGTCTTGCGGCACAGACGGCGTGGCGCGAACCTGGTCGGCCACTTTGACGTTATTCGCGCGTTCCTTGAGTGTGGCCGGCAAAAAACACGCTCCCCGAGGTGCGTCCAGGTCACATGACGTGCAGGAACACAGTGTCTAGAGCTGTAGCATGCAAAATCGCCGCATCGTGGATGCTCTCTGGTGGACCATCATTGGATGGACCAATGTTGGATGTGGATTGACGTCCCGTAGAGGCTGGCTGTACTCACTGGGGAGGAATCGCCTGGGCAGACCTCGGGTTATAGGAGGTATCAACGGGCAGGAATCAGCCCAAGACATGGGGAGCTCAGATACTCTTGCCTGATCAGATCGAGGCGAAAGGACTGTACGGGGATCATGATGAGCTGGGAGGAAGGGGATGGCATCACCAACAAAGACAGCGATGTCAATAGTTGTAAGAGGACCCCATGGCCAAACCAGGGTAGGCAGACGTGGCCTCATAGCTCTGTATGTGTTGTCCAGCAGATGTTGAAAGAAAGAGACGTGCCATTGGTGGGCCATACAATACGAAGAGCTGCCCAGGTGCCATTTGCACTAACTGTGATTAAGGACAAACGCATTAAAGCAAGGAATTGTGCCATTCTTCGGGTGGCAATTGGTGGCCTGGGTAGTCGCTGGCTTTGTGGCAGAAAGAACAATGAGCTGACAAAGGGCTTTTGTGCTATGCTAGGTTGGACTCGGACCTTGCAAACTGGGAACTGAAGCTCCTGCTTTCAGGCCCCTATGATGCGAACTCTGCCTTCCTGACCATACAAGCTGGAGCTGGTGGCACAGAGGCGATGGACTGGGCGGAGATGTTGGAGAGGATGTACCTCAGGTGGGCGGAGAAGAATGGATTTGAGATCCGTGTGTTGGACAGGCTGCCTGGTGAAGAGGCGGGCATAAAGAACGTCGAGCTGGAGCTGTCTGGCAGATACGCTTATGGGTACCTTGCTGGAGAGAAGGGCACCCACAGGCTTGTCAGAAACTCACCTTTCAACTCAGCCAACACCCGCCAGACCAGCTTCGCTGCGGTGGAGGTTGCGCCAGTACTTGGCGAGGAGGCGAGCGAATTTGAGCTGGCAGACAAGGACCTGGAGATCACCACAATGCGGTCTGGCGGCAAGGGTGGGCAGAACGTGAACAAGGTGGAGACGGGCGTGCGGGTGCGACACAAGCCCACGGGGATTACAGTGAAGTGCACGCAGCAGAGGTCACAGCTGCAGAACAAGAACACGGCGTTGGAGCTGCTGCGGGCCAAGCTGATGGTGATCGCCGAGGAGCAGAAGGCGAAGCAGGCTGCAGACATACGGGGCGATCTGGTAAGGGCGGAATGGGGACAGCAAATTAGGAATTATGTGTTTAATCCTTACCAGCTTGTCAAGGACGTGCGGACAGGGCATGAGGTGACGGACGTTGTGGGTGTGCTGGACGGTGACCTAGAAGGCTTCATTCAATCCTTTTTGAAAAACAGGGGCAGACAAAAACGGCAGACAGAGAGCGAGCAAGCTGGGGAGTAGAGTGGCTGATGTCGACTGATATTCTCTATTTAATGAATGGTTGGTTTGATAGGAGTGCCTTTGTTGGGGTGTGCAGGCCAGCCGCGGTGCTCTGTATTTCATGTATGTATGAAGGGCTCTTTTGTAGCAGCATGTCGGTTCTAACTCTTTGGACAATATGAATGGAGGGCGCGAATCAACGTGACGCATCACCCTCACCCCTTTCTGTCCGTTTCGACATGCCAATGGCGGTCACATTCTGCCAGTCTGTTTTGGAGGATGTGTTTTGAGCGTGTGGCACGATACGCACACCATGTAGGTCCAACTACTGTTTGGTTTTGAGATAAACCAAACGCTCCACCAAACACGTCAGGCAGCTCTGTGTGCATCCACGTAAGCCAATCACACTTAGGTCAACATGTACATTCATCCACTCGTTTTCGATGCGCTCGAATTGATATAATAGGACAAATGACGGACATCCGGTAGGCGCAATTTGCCGCAAAGACCGAGCAATGCTGTTTCCATTCTGGGGCATGCGTGACACAGTTGTCGCAGCTTACCGGCGCCGAAAAGGCGTTGCAGGATGCTGTACGCGGTGTTTCCTGGATGAGCGACTTTAGGCTACAAGCTGCCAGCTTGCATGAGACATCCGCCGGACATACAGCCAGAAGAAATGGATGCGCGTCGAGTGGGCAAGAACCTCAAAATCAGGGGTGGGGGAGCAGCACGTGCGATTGAAAACCATTTGGCAAAGACCAGTCACCGTTCATATGAACAGATATGCTGTCATTCATGCCAGAAACGCGGTTCGGGACGCATTCGCCAGAAACTCGTTTCCACATTGACAGCGATGCCGATACAAAACTCTGCTGGCAGTTGGTCAAAGAACCGCACGGGCTGGCGCCGGCGGAAGTGTTGTACCTGACCTCCTTTTGAGCGGCGGTACCCGTACGGATACGGTTGGATACGGCTGTGCGCCGTGTACCACTGGTACACCGCACTGCATGAAACACTTCAGGGCAACAGCAAAAAGGCCATCAGCAGCACGGCGACCACTGGGTAATGGACACGATGGGTTCGGTTAAATACCCCGCAAGGACACTTAGCCCCGCCCGAATATGTAGCGCCATCCTAATCCTCCGTCATGGCGCCAACCATGGATCGATCAAACCTTGACTGGCGAACGGATGACCCGAATTGCTTATCCGCTTATCCGCACTGTCGCCTGGCGGGCTTCCCCGTTGAGCGGGCGGAAATTTGGGTCGTTTCCCTGGAGGGCGCTCTCCCCATCCCCTCCGTCCGCCCCGCTCGCGCCTGCCGTACGCCCGCTCACTGGCGCCCTTTGATGCGGGCTTGTTCTCCATGCGCTCGACGTAATCTTTAGAATATCTGTGTGCACACTCACACGACTGCCCTTGATGGGGTCACACCGGCACCCCGAGCCCCATGCCTGGGGCCCGCCACGCCGGAGCATCGAGCAGCTCCGCCTCGACGAGCTCCGGGGTGTCTCCCAGCACCCAAGGCATCAACGATGCCCAACGCGCGCACAGGACAGGCCGCCGATGTGGGGCTCACACCTCTCGCGGGTTGCCTGGAACGCGCACCTTATCCGCAGCCCGCGAGCGTTAGGACCTATCACCCCCCGGCCGCCGTACTTTGTGTGACGGCTGGCGGGCGTACCGTCTTCGGCGCTCATACCTGTGTACCGCTGGGCGCCTGCGACGTGGGCGCCCGTGTACTGAACCGCGCGGCCGCACGGCGTCCGAGAAGGGCGCGTCAAGGCGCCCATCTTCCAGAATCACACGGTCGCCCTGTCCAACCTTTGTCGAGCCCGGCGTGTTGAGGCCCCGCCAGGACGCATCGCCGGGCGCCGGACGCGCCGCGAAGCAGCTCACGGCGCGCCGCAGCGCCTGCCGGCATCCGCCGCGAACATCGCCGTGAAGGCGCGGGAAGATTGCGGGAGGGGAACAGCCCGGACAGCGCGCGGACGACGAGCGAGCGAGGCGGACGGGCCGCATCGCTGGAGCGGCGACGGGCGCGGGGTACCCCAATTGGCGGGGCGCCGTCGCCGAATGGTCGCAATTGGCATCCCCGCCCAACGCCCGGTGCCGCGCCTGCCGACGTCTGGGTTTAGCATTCCCGGGCGGATGTGCGCCGAAGAATGGAAATCGAAGGGGGGCAGCCCGATGCGGCCGTCGCAGTCCGCCGACCTGATGGTGTTCTGGGCGTTCTCCGCGTTCGCCTCCGCCGCCCTGGGCGTCCTGGAGCTGGTGGGCCAGGCGCGGGCCCTGTCCGCCGTGGAGGCGCTGTGCTCGCTGGCGCAGTGCGGCAGCCTGGCGGTCCTGACGGCGTGGATCGTCAGGGGGCAGATGCTGGTGTGCGCGGCGGCCGTGGCGTACGTCCTGTCCTGCGTGGCCCTGCTGAACTGCCCCGTGGTGGGCTATCGCCTGGCCGTGGGCCTGCTGCTGGCGCTGGTGGTCTGCACGTTCCACCTCGTGGCCGCGATCGGGCAGTTCACCAACGGGGGGTGGATTGTGGGCGGCGGGGGCGAGGCGCTCGAGGTGGAGCGCGGGGAGGTCGTCTTCGGCCTGTGCTGGTGCCTGACGGTCGTCTTCGTGCTCATGGTGCTGCTCCTGTGCGCGGACCACGCCCAGCACGTCGCCTCCAACCTGACCGCGCACCCAAGGTACAGTCATCCGGTTTGGCAGCAGGCTTATGGAATCACTGTTTTTTGGTGGGGCCGGGGGGGCCAAGAGATTCGTTTTGTCTTCGGGGGTGAACCAGCATCAACAGAGGGCCTCTGCGTGACCTTCCGCCTTCTGCACGGCCATCGTCCACCTGGCTGGCAGCCTTGCCGTCAGATGAATCAATCAAGAAACGTGACGCTCTGCGAAAACACAATGTGGATCACTTGCTGGCCCGAGATTGCCTTGTGTTGCGTCGTTGTCCCAAAGTATAGACGAAATTTCAAGCTGGTACACCACGACGTCAGCGACTGCACTGCCTTCGACAGCTGGTTTTGATGGACGTCGTGCGCCCTTTCTTGCTGCAGGTACTTGAGCCAAGCTACAATGGCACAGATTGAGGCGCAGAGACCCCGAAAGCACAGGTCGAGGGGCAACCGAGACGCACGAACGATGAAATCCTGGCACAGCGCCAGGAGGGACCTGTATCCAATTCTGGAGGCAGACGAAGAGGAAGCAGCAGAGGAACAATGTGGGTCCGGAGACCTGCCGGACGTCTGGAAGGGATTTGAGGGGAGCACTTGTAGGATTTGATGTACTCAACTCGACAACGCATTGGACAGCAAGGGCCGACCCGAGGGCGATTCCGCTATCTCATGGAGAAAACCAATCCGGCGGGACGAGACCCTCGCATCGCCCTGCACTGTGGAGGTGTCAGTGATTGTAGTCGACAGTCTGGGCGTTGACGGGGTCGACTGGCGGACTAGCACGGATTTGACAGGCGGCAATGCAAGAGCTGGATATACTGACGGAGGCCTCGGACTGAGGCCCGTGCATCCAAGGGGAACGATATTGGTGAACATGCTGTAGAAGACCTCGCGTTGCATCGGGCGGCTGTGCCAGGGCTAGAAGACAGATTGGCAGTAAAAAGCGACGCTGGCTGAGCGCTCGGAGGAAGCCGAGACGCGTAGTCTCCTTCCTCGACTGAATGTTGGCGGCGTGCGACGATTGTATCAGTAATTTGCGGGTGGTGTTTGGGATATCGTTGGATGGGTGGTGGAGCAAACCTGGACATAAAGGGTCCGTTTGCTCAGCCACTTCTGCGAAATGAGCCGGCGGGGGCAGGCTCGTTGGGAGAACGCTGCACAAGCGGCACTGCGTGGCGTCCTTGCGAGCGTGGCGGCAGGAAATTACGTCCCACCCTACACGGATCAATCACTGCACGGTGGTGCGCGCTGCCCCC
Source organism: Ostreobium quekettii (assembly GCA_905146915.1). NCBI lineage: Eukaryota > Viridiplantae > Chlorophyta > Ulvophyceae > Bryopsidales > Ostreobiaceae > Ostreobium > Ostreobium quekettii. Next base: position 118,702 of record CAJHUC010000601.1, on the reverse strand, counting down.
CCAGATGCGCAGCTTGGTGGTTCATTTACAAGGTGTTGTCGCAACGATGAAGGGCACGTGTCCGGCGGGTGTTTGTTTTACAAGCTCCGTGCTGGCATCGTCCCCGCAAGTCAATCTATTGGACGTGGGCTACGGCACCAAACCGCAACGGAATCGAGTCCACCGTGCAGCTTGCCATGTGCCTGATTGCTGCGAGGCCCAAGGACGTGGTGCGCTTGTTGGTGTGCAATCCCATCGTGAAGGCACGTCACCACGGTTGCTGGGTGCCCGGTGGGCCCTGGCCAGAGGCCTTGCCAGCAATTGAGCAAGCGATTGCTTCCCATCACCTGGTTGCCGACTTCAACTGTCTTTCAGGCATGTGACGTGACTGGTGTACGCGACCAGGAATTTAGCGGGCATCCATCTCTTTCGGTGGGAAATTGAGCACGCGAAGAGACGCGATGATCATGTCGAGATCCCATTTCACCAAGTCATAGTTCAACTTCTGGCGAGATTCGTATCAGGCATGTACACGCGCAACTGCTGTACCAAGTGCCTGGCAAGTACACGTATGCTGGGCTGGCAAATCCATGGCATGCCCATATGATAATGTACGCGCATGTGCTGGACGGGAGGCATTGCAGCCTGCTGGTCGGCCCACCTACCTCCACACCTCAGCGCCCTCCTCAGCCATTTCGAGTTGTAGCATTCATAACCATCAACCATATGTACATGAGACGGGGTTCGTGTGAGGCCACCGCGTAACGGCGACCGCCACCAACACATTTCCGAAACGTACGCGATTCAATACATGCTTTCCAGACAAATTGACACCATGATTCAAATGGTATCGTGCCCACATGCCGGCACGACCGTGCTCATAGTCGGTTGTCCGAGCCCCTGGAACGAGACCTAAGGCTGTCATATGCTCCACTCCACCGGCGCCATGCTTTGACATCATTCACCCTCGCCGTTTTGCCACTGAACACGGTATCCACAATCCAAAGCAGAGTGCCCCTTTGCACAGGGTCTAGCAGCACACGTGACCCCCTGTCCTCGTCCGCCACCAAGCGAAATGAATTAAAGGATGAAGAATGCCGCAAGCCTTGCGTTGCCTGGTATGCCGAGCTTGACCTGGCGCTTAGCACATTCGGCAATCACGATGCGTCACGGTGTTGCTTTCACGTTGCCGCTTTGGCGGTGGCCACCTGTCTGAGCACCAACAGGGCGACAGATGTAATTTTTAGATATGCAGAAGAATTCTGAATGCTACCCATTGGGGTTTTGAGCCCTCGTCAACACTGCGATCTGCAGGAACTCCCTGTCCTTGGAAATGCCCACCACAGACTCCCATTCCTTTTTGGTGCTCTGGGTTCCTCTTTGTGAAGAGTGCCAAGCGTGTACAGCTTCAGAGCAGTGGCACAACGGCACCTATGGTACCTAGTGCTCGCTGGGCACAACCCATCACCGTAGTCCCTGAGATGGAACAGCGATGCCAAGCCCTGGCACTAACCCAACACCCAAATTCCATCCTGAGCGAAGCCGCAGTCGACATCCACATGGAGTCTTCGACCAGTGCTGTCTAGCGTTTTCTTCAATCTTCATGATTCGCCAGGCTTACAACTAACTATTGGTCCAAAAATACACTTCAACTCTTGCGCAACCCCTCACAGCTTAATCTAGCCTATTCTCCATTATTCTGGAGATACACCGCCCCAGGAGCGGGCGGAATGGCCACAAGAATTGCCTTCACGTGATGCACAACACCTTTTGTTTGGCCAACACTGCTGTACAGCCATGTCCACCCCCAACAGTGTGGCAACTGCGCTGGAAGCGCCAAAGCAGCGGCGCAACTATTCGTGGTTGCCAGTCTACCAACATAGGCTACATGTTATTGCCACAAACTCAAGGTGCCCGCCTTCAACTTTTATTCTTTGAACACCGAACGCATCTCAGAAGCCGGGCACTTTCCCTGATTCCTCCCCACCAATTCGTTCGCCTTCATTTTGCGTCTGGCACTTCCCTCACCAGCAGCAGCCTCTCCAGAAAGAGAGCGCATGCGGCCGCTTGGACTTCACCCACACCCCGACCACGGCCAAAATGACGATGATGGCATAGAATACGACACCAAGGACAGAGTCGATCACGATGTTGTCCTCATCGAGACCCATGGAGTGAAACGAGTCCTCCTCCAAAGACGGCAGTGTCCCTTCAGAAGCCTCGGCAGTTATCTGCAAGGCAAGCAGCCAAGTCAGCCACCTGCTGTAGCCTATGCACTCCACCAATTGAATCCCAAGAGCGCAAATTTTTGTTCCCCCCATGGACAAACTCACTATGTCCACTCCGGACTTGTATGCGACACGACAGTGAGTACGATTGTTTCAAATGCAAGTGCTCTGGAAGTCGCACACATTTCCGTTTTAACCCTGCTGCTCAAAAGTCAGTTCCAGCACAGATCCTTTCGAGTCACCGCAGTTCTAGCTGTGCAGTTTGGCTACCCTGGACCGTCCACAGTCCTCAGTAGTTTGCCATTCAAGGGTTTGACTGCCATTTCAAAAGATTCTGAAATGCAAGATTCGCACCTGTCTGCTGGTATCTATATTGATACCGCTGAATTCGCTGATCATAAGGGCCTCGAAGGTGACGCTGAAAGGCGATGCGTAGTGTATGTACCCCACAGGCCAGGGAATCTTGTCCTTCGGTATCAGGAAGCCACTCACCAAGGGGCCATACAATACGACGGCGATAAGCGCCAGAGTCTTGAAACCTGTCAAGGGGAGGAAATGTCAAATTTACTGTTTAAAAATCCATGCAAACACGCACACGTTTGCCACTTTCGACACCAACCACTGCTGAGCCGCCCTTGAGTGTACAGGTCGACCATGATATGCTCCCAGAAATGGTATCACATTACTCAACATTTTTTATGTCACCCGTAGCTGTGGCACACGCCACCTTTCCAGCACACTTCTATATTGTCTTCCTATTTTCACGATCAACAGGCGAAAACTCGGCAGCATACCCGAAAATCAGCTTGTTAAAGAACCGCAGGACAAACCCATTGCCTACAGCCTAAAGCAGCGTTTCGTGAACCAAGAAAGACCGAATCTCACCTCCCGTGGCCTTCATGCTGAGCACCAGGTTCGCCATCCCCGCTATGGTGCCCCAAAAGGTTGTGAGGCCACCCACGAAGAGGACAATCCGCATGCTGGTCATCCATGACAACGTGGACCAGGTATCGAGCTCTGACATGGAAAGGAATACTCCCGAGAAGAGGCAAACAGGGATGAAGCGGAGTATGAGAAAGCTCAGCACGGAGTGCACCAGTACGTAGACCATTGTGTGGTAGTGTCGTGTCCTGAAGCCAAATAACACAACCCTTAACAACCTTGAATGATTCCTAATGGCTGGTGGTTCCCGTTCGTACATAGCTGCACAAAAGTGGGCAGATCTTTTCAGCACATGCCCTAAAAGGGTGCAATAAGGAAACTCCATAGGAAGCTGATATTGTGTGCTTGAGCAAAATCCTTATTCCACTAACACAAAACATTGCCTGACACAGAAAAATTTGGAAGATGTATCCTCCAACAAATCTACTCCGCCCCACTCTGAATTCCCATAATCACCAATGTCGTCATTTGCCCGTTGTCTACAAGCTCTTGCCATCTTTGCTTCTAACTCAACAATAGATTTATTCAACTGAAAATCTCTGAGCTTAGATACACTTCTCCAGATTGAATGGCTTCCATTCGTTGCCCTTTACTGCAACGAACCATTTATGCTGCACTTTTGTTCAATACAAATTGCATACAAACCTCGGCTAGCAACTGAGCTTCACAACCGTTGTTTTCAGATACAGCCACTACCATACCATATCCATCACATTGCTGGAGAAATATCTTTTGCCTTGACCCATAAATTCCCATTGTAAAGCCTCACTTATTTCCACACTGACATTTGCATATTGCTTGAGTGCCTTTTTTATTGGCAGCAACTTGTCCGCAGTGTTCATATGGGCAACCTTCATGTAGCGCATTCCCTATAACGCAACTTTGCACAATCCTCCATGAACGGAAATATAAAAACCAGGCCGAAAATCATGTCTAGGCATTACTGCCTTGGCCGTCCAACAACTGCTCGGGCCTTAGATAGTGCCACTCAATTTGACATCTTTCACTAATCTTGGATATCAATGACGAGAATGACTTGGTTAGACGTCAAAGCCTATTCTTGAGCGATATTTTACGTCTTTATAGTCATTGGCACGGGCGTGCTTTTGCATAAAACGTTTCATAACACTATGCAAGTATAAGGGATCTTAGACAAAGCCACAATTGCCTGAGCCACCTGTTCATTCACAATGTGCGTAGAACGGGAGTTTGAACTGATCAGTCCACAAAATCACAACAAATACCGCGATAGATAACAGCGCGCTGATGCGTGTAATGGCAATGGTAGATTAAAAATACATGTGTTTATATTGCGGCATCATTTCCTGTTCGCCTCTGCGACACCTAACCGCCTTGAGTGACAATGCAATGACAAAATCTGGGGTGGTCCATATTCAACAGAGCCTATGGCTTGCACTATGCTAACCTGACTTCGTGGACGGCCAACGCCCTCTCAGCACTGACGCCACACGCAGAGGCAACTCCCGAGATGCTGAGCGCCACCATTGTCATCATTAGGGCTGTAGAATGACTTCGCAGCTCATCCGTGTCTACAGAATCCAGATCAAAGAAAACGAGCCCTAAAAGTGCTCCAAAACCTGTTGAAGGTGTGCACAGAGCCTTCAGCGACCTCGGAAACAATGCTATAGCATCTCACTTTACTACATTCCAACACTCAATTCTTATGATTTCCTTGTGTGTACACACTACTGCCGACCACGACATCCAATATTCGTCAGCAGTGGCCCCGAGCACCGGCCAATTAGAAATTGTCAACTCAGTGCAATGGCTTGGGAGCATGCGACTTGTTCTCAAGAACATGAACATGTTTCTTCTGGCCACAGTTGGCAGCTGCTCGTACAAGTAGAATATCAGAAAGTCGCTTTTATTGTAGTACATTGGCAGACACATAGCAGCCACGTCTTTTGCCATACTTCATATTTAAATTGACAGCAGTTGCAAGCCTTTCTGCCCTCTGTCTGCTGCCAGCAACACACCCAACTATCATTATATCTTCAGTGCCAATGCGATGCGATTCCTGTGAAACACCAATGCAACAGCAGGAAACTGAAACTGAAGGGTTTGCCTGTCCATGCTCACATTTTTCATACAGTCTTTGCTCAATGCACATGGGCATTTAGATATACATTGTTCATGAGCTCAAACTCGACACCCTCGGCATTTGGCCCAACCAAGAGGCCTTCGCCCTCTGGAGGGTTCCTCACAGGCAACAGGAGCAGTTACTGCACCAGCCTCCTTTGCGAGATGCTTCTGAACCATACCTAAGGCGGCCAGCCCATGCGCCGTGAGCATCGTTAACCTTCTGTACATGTGATTCATACCCCTCCAAAACAGAAGAGCAGACTCCAGGGAAACAGACTGCCTGACAGGAGCATCCTTGAGGTATCTGTTGACCCAGCACCCAAGCATCAGCGGTTTGGTTATCAAATACATCAATCTCACAGGCACATCAAATAGCGCTGTCGCCTGAGGCAAGTCATTTAGTTGACAAGCACATAGTATTGCAGCCAATGCCCCGTCACTTCATTTCATCAACAAAATGGATACACTTCAGCAACTCATGGTGCTTGTTAATTTCTTGGCAGTGCATCCGCATGTATCAGCAACAGTTCATCTCAGTCATTGACACGCACAAGTAACAGAATGAACCTTAATTAAACATCCACTACTATGTGCTTCACATACACTACTATAGTGCTGTGATGGTGTAGTGCTGGAGCATTGCAGTACGTATATTCCAGTTCCATTCACAAAAAGTCATCGACTGAAAAGTTCAAGACATGAGTGGCGTTTTTGTCTGTTATTTCACTTCCTGTTGTTGTCATTAAAAGTAAACTGTTTGTTTATTTATTATATTTCCGGTGGGTGCGAGCATTTTCCTTGTCACTGCCAGGTGTGTGACAAAGGTGAGCGCTGGGAGACGAAAATCATCTTGGGATGGAGTAGCCTGCCCTTTCTTTGTTCCTGTTTCTGATACAACAAATCATATGTTAGTGTGTATTTCATGTAGACAATTTCTGCTTTGGCTGCCCTGATAGTTGCATCATACAGACATGAAGGCTCAAGCCTTTCACGCTCAAGCCAATGCCGTTCAATGCCGTTCACTCTATGCCGTTCCGTTTTCCACACTCTCTTTTGCGGATGCACCGCATAAAGGTACAGCCGCTTGGAAAACGCAGAGGTATCACCGTGGTTCCGTTGGGACACTTCCTTGCATCCAACAGCCGGCCAAGCACGCGGACCTATCAGACCTCATGCTGCCGCTCCCTTTCCTGTCTTCCAGCATGGGCATGGCTGTGTCGCTCCTGTGCACCGCGGTGGCAGACCCAGGCTCCTCGCCCCCGGCCTTGTCCCCTTTTGGCGGTGCCTGGTCCGTGACGACCACGCGCCTCTGGCACAAGGACCCTCTCGGGTTGATGGGTGGCCTCCTTAGTGACGAATGGTTGAAGCGCAGTGGCGAAGAAGGCTGGAGCCCCTCCCCGGGCTTCAGGCTGCTGCCTCGCCCTGGGCTCTTCCTCAAGGGCTTCCAGGGCGTCTTGGCGCTGTCCTCAATGTCGTCGCAGGCCCCAGAGGGGGCGGTGGCCGCAGGGATGCCATTGACATCCAGCAACGTGCCCGTCCTCGCCACCTCGCCGCCAGGCGCCGATGCCTCGGGCACGGCCATTTTCAGGAGGTCCGCAGAACTTCGGCCGTCTGACGCAACCTCGCATTGCACCTGCACCCTGAGGGTCTCGTCGTCGAAGCTGCCACCGACGGAGGACTGCAATGTGACGCCCCGCTGTGGCGCGGGATTCTCGCCATCACTGTCGATCGACGACGGGCGCAGGCGCTGCTCGTCTGGCCGGTTGTCCAGTTCGCCCAAGTCGTTGGCATGCTTCTCCTCAACGAACCTGGACTTCGTGCGACGGACTGGAGGCGGCGTCGAGGAGGACGGACTGGGAGAGCTCCCCATCGTCTCGGGGCGGTCCGGACCGCAGCGCTGCCTCGCCGAGAACCAGTGACTCTCGAGCGAGTTTTCGAGCTGTGCCCCAGACAGGCCATTGTTCAATTCAAACGCTTGGACCGCAGCCTCAGATGGGCTGGAGTGCGAACTGGTGCTGCTGATGCCACGGTCTTCATCCACGTGGCTTGACTGACCATGGCCAGCCATTAGTCCTTGCCGTGAGCTTCCTGCAAGCATGCTTTTCGCTATGCCTGGGGACACGACGCGGCTGGCCAGCCCAGGCCCGTGCCCATGAACGCCACCATCTGTGGTGTTGGGCAATGACATGTAGGGACTCCGGGTGGACAAGCCAGAGGCTGCCCCTTTGACATTGCGTCGACGTCGGATGTTCCTGTTGACGACTTTGAATGAGAGGGCGGGCATCAGGGCCACGCCCTGCAGGGGCCCATCCTCCTTTTGCGCCTCTTGGATCAGCCTAGCAAGGTACTCCGGCTTCGAGAGTGCCTTCATAGCTTGCTGGGGGAAGGTGCTTGGGCTGGCACGTATGCCGGCATGGGCAAAGAATCTGGAAGCTTCTCTGGTAGGGCCGTTGAAAACCATGTAGCCGCGACCCAGAAGCATGGTATTGTCAAGGGCAGACAACACGTCGTTGGAGGGCTGGCTGAGGGACATCAAGACAGCTCTACCAAAGCGGGAGACCTGTCAGGTGTTAAACAAGGGCAGTGAGGGAGGAGCCAAGCGAAGGAAAGCCATTTGCATTCTCCATCAGCCTATCAAGCAGATACTGCCACGAAACCAATGCATTCCAATGAAAAGGAGTTTTGTGAAGCACACCATTAGTTAGTCCACGAGAATGACCCAGGCGACGCTGGTGCCCAAGGTGTCAGCTGCAAAGGTGGAGGAAAAAATATGCACATCCGAGGACACAGATGGGGCTAGTGACCAAGCACGCCCTGTGACCTGGGCTGGTAAAGGATCGAGACCAAATTTCTCCACAGGCACCAGTGTGGCCGCCAAAGTCCACAAAATGCACCACAAAATTTGACACACTGCAAGAGCGAACTGAGTAAAAGGCAAACTGTAGAAGCCACAATATCGAAGTACAAATAAGAGCATTGGCCAGTGCTCAATCATCACCTGTCGAAGTGCTTTCGCCACGTTTGTTGCATCCTGTCCTGACAGACCAGTCGTCGGCTCCTCAAGAAGCAAGATGTCTGGATCAAGTTGCAGTTCACAGGCAACCATCAGCCTTCGTCGTTCCGCCCCAGTCAATCCCTTTCCACTAACGAAGCGCGACATCAAAGGTGTCAGCTGGAGCTCCTCAGCTGCCATCAAGATGCGTTGCTGCAGGACCAAAAAGACACAGATCCTGTTCTCAGATAGGAACAACTGGCAACATAATCTTGACAAAGCGATCGCGCACCTGACGGCTGAATCCTCCATATTGTCAGCAAATGAAACTTGAGAGAAGCCAAAATGATTCCAACAACGAGATTACTGCAACTGATCAACATCCACAAGTTCTACAGCACCATGTTTTTAGACTGACCCCTGTGTCCTGTCCGCTAGTCTGTCCTGCTATCTTCCAGGATTCCTGCGATTCTGTACCTGTTCCACTGCAACACCGAAGTGTGCACACGCTGTGTTTGGCTATCTGGAGCAGTCCATGGCCGACCACCCAGTGAGTCATTTTGTCAAAGTCTACTGCAGATAAGCACTGTCAATGTGCAGGTACCTCAAACGCCAATCCTTGACCACCACAAAAAACAATTGATGGCTGTACAACTCTGTCTTTGAGCAGTGATTGCTTACAGGTCACAATGGCCAAGCTGGACCAGAACAACCACGCCAATGTGGAGTGTACTGCCACATACAGTATTGCTATGTTTCTGTTGTATTTTCCATACAGACATGTCCTGCCTCACCAGTACGCACGATGTGGATCACAACAGCACAGTGTGGATCAACCGAGGAGGCCAGCGATTACCAAAATATGCTCTGTTCTCCATGTCCTTGCTTACCTTGATCAAGGTGATCTCAGTGCCAGGCTTGGATTTGAGCAGTGCAGTGTATACCATTGCCTCGGCCACAGTCATAGACTTCAGAGTTTCAATCTGTCCAGCTACCATTCCCACAGTGACCTTTGACTGCTGAAAGCCTGTGCCTTGCGTGAAAACAGAACCTGCAAAATTGGATGTGTGTCACGTCAACACACGCCCCTACTGTGCACCAAACAAGCTGGATGACTGTGGTCATACGAAACACGACGTGCTTTCTTTCACCCTTGAGACAAAGGCCAATCTTGGGAAGCATCAGTGCACCCAGAACAAGAATGTGTATTCAGGGCATGCAGAACTGTTTCTGTGGCAGCCCGGCATTTCACAGAACAGACATAGGCCATTGCAACTGAAGGTGGCTGCTCACCTTGTATCACAGCATCACGGTCCACATCGGTCTGATCGCCAGATAAAATCCGCAACATGGCCTTCTTTCCTGAGCCAGCTGGTCCCAGCACGCCAGTCAACTCGCCGCCCTTCAGCACGCCTGCACAGCCAATTCAGTGCTCAATGCCAAGCAGTGGTTTTGCTGATTATTTTGTCCAGTTGAGGACCAGCTGTTGCACAACTGCAAGGCAGGTACGGCTGTGGATGTTTTCGGGTAAATAGGTTCGACTAAGTCCAAATTGTGCTGTATCCTAGTCTACCCATCTCAAGCGCAGATTTCGATTCCCTTCATCTTTGGAGATGATGGTTACGAAGGTTGTTTGAATGTACTTGTTTGTAGGATTTAGGTTTCTGGGCCGTGGGGTTAGGTTTTTCTTGTTTGTAGGGCCAAACCTCAAATTTGGGCTAGGTTGAACCTCACTTTAGACTGGCTGTTCCTCCACCGAGGGTGGACTAGATTGAAGATCAATTTGGACTAGGTCTAACCAATACACCCGACGGGTTTTGGGTTGGAACACCGACAGATGAGCTTGGCTGACTGCTTCACAGTACAACATGAACAGGTCCACCTGTGTTCTTTGCAGCTGACTCACAAATTGTTTTTCCTGCAGGTACACTGCTGCCAGCCTGCACTCAGTTCTGCGGCTGCATTTCGACATGTGCCCCGCCCTGCAGCATGCACGGTCATGTAATTGGGGTACCCCAGCCGCGCTCTTCTCAATCTCTCACGGATAGAAGAAGGGCGATGGAGAATTGGCTCAATTGTGCTCCCTTGGATGGCCGCTGGCAAAAGCCAGGCGTGCCACTGCCGTGCCTCACCGCTGCAGGGGTGGAGGATGATCTTGTACTGGAACTTGCCCCGCCACACCTCCTCCCCTTTCTCGAACTCCGCCCACTTGCTCTTCACCGCCGAGCCGGCGGCGCGCCCCAGGCAGTGACTCCCCCGTCTCACAGGCACGGAGCACGTGATGCGCTGGAAGGTAAGCGAGCCCCGCGAGAAACCCGACCCAACCATCGTTGACCTCCCCACGTCCATGTCCATCATCGACATGTCGCCGAAGGACGGCCTGCCCGCGCCAGCCACCCACGACATGCCGCGGCCACCGCCGCCAATGTCTGTCACCCCCGGCACGCGCCCACCGCCCATGGATCCCATCGTCATGCCGCGGTCCATCGTGTCGGCCACCTGGCGCAGCGTCTTCTTGTCCAGCGGCGTTAGGCACGCCCTGACGGTGGGCAGGTGCCAGAACGTCACCAGCGTCAGGCACACGCCCACCACCGCCAGCACGAACACGGGCGCGGCCATCACAGTGGCGGCCTCGGTCAAGACGACCTCCGACAGAGTCACTACGGGACCGTCGGGGAAGACTTGCTCTGGGAGTCCACCTGCGGTTTCATTACCGAGCGCAGTGGCATTGGCGCCGGGTGCAGCGACCGTGGCCCCCGGTTTCGCGGGTGCATCGAGTGGTAGGTCGACGCGGGCGGTAATGTTCGTGACGAACTCGAGGATGAGGCGGATGCGAAGCTTCTTTTCCGCCAACTGGGCGGTGTCAAACCTGTAGGGAAGGTCGGAGATCTGGATTCGCACCTCGCCATCCTGGACCAGAAGCCAGCACAGGATTCAGGTTATGGTACCAACGGCAGTGCGAACTGGGCGACAGTGTGTGGAACATGGCACTGCAGAGCAGGCCCAACTGTGGGGTTACGCAGGGTGCGCCCCAATTGTGCAGCTTCTTGTACAGATCACAGCCAGTCTTCATCCAAATATGTTTTGGTGAGAGATTGTGAAGTCGTATGGGTTATAGCCAATTGGGATGGCACCTGGAAAACAAGTTTTGCCAGCATCCACTGGCCAGGCTTGCCAGAGAATCTGTCCCTGCTCAGGCTACGTGGAGTTGCTTTGCATCTTTAGATTCCACAGACCTCAAAATACAGCAGGCAGGCAGGCAGACAGCAGGCAGCATCTGTTTTTGATCAGGGCTTCTGTACCTGGGTCTGCAGTCTGATCTGCGTGGCACGGCAGGGAGGTGATAGTCACCTTCTTTGCCAGGCCATCTATACCAGGTTGACAAATATATTGCACAGGGTCCCTATGGCGTGCATAACACTTTTGTCTACAGGGGTTGGAGCTGCTGATTTGTAGTTGAAAGCGTCTGCAGAAGGGGAAGCAACAAAACTGTCACTTTCTCAGAGTGTTTGACCCAACCCAGTACGACAGCCAAATCCTTGTTTCTGTTGATTCGTTCTCCAAAAATCAAAAACCAGATTTTGTCCTTTCCAAGTGCAGCAGGGATTTTGCATTTTTAAAGCCCCATGCTACAGACGATAATGCCAATGACGATTCAGATGATGTGAAAATTTGTGAGTGTAGCACTTGTCCATCTGCACTGTTGCTCACCTGCTCCAATATCTGCCCATTTCCCACAGCTGTTGCCCGTATTCTTGTGAGGTCGAAGCTTCTGTTCTCTGTTCCATTATGAATAACTAGGGAGCCCTCTCTCAGGCCCACGGTGACTGCCAACCCAACTTGATTGTTTGCAACTTGGAGGGGGCCATTTGAGTACATCCACATCTGTGCAGACACAGCACTGGTGATTGCAACCTGCACTCTCAAGTCCATCACTGTTTCTACAATTTTGCCACTGGGTGCCCACTGCAGGAACCAAGTGCACAACCTGGGCATCAGCACAAGTGTCAAGCTACACCACACTCCACTGTACTTTCTGTAGCACATGTGTATATGTACGGAACTGGTTGAAAATGACCCCAAAACACAGTCGCGACTATAGAATTTGCTCCAGCAACAATGCATGGCGCATTATGGACGTGAGAGTTCCAGTCCATTTTTCAGCATGGCTCAACAAGAACGACATTCGTGCGGAAGCTGTGGGCAATTTTTTCTAATAGAAAGGGAATGGTGCCCCATTCTAAAACCACAAGAAATCCAGAAAGAAACGTCACCCAGGTCCACTTCACTGCACTGTATAGAGTTGTCTGCAAGGTCGCCGTCCCACCCTCATGTTCTTCAGCTCCAACCGGAGGTCCTCTTCCACCCCATGGACCACACCTCGCATGTGGGACTTAGTTACAACGCCTTTCTTCGTGTTTGAGAAGAACTTGCCATCGTTCAGAAATTCTGACAACTGCCGTGCACCCTCAGGACACGCATCTGACATCCACACCAAACATGGACGTGATTCTTCTGTTGCCGGGGGCGACTCTTACACTCTAAATGGCAGGATCGATTGAATTTCAGCCACCAACAATGGCAACCAGAGGAGCAAAGAAGTTGTGATTGCACGCGACTGCCATCAGTTGCAGAGGGACAAAGTCTGCTCTGCAAAACAACCTTGCTATCCACAGTTGTAAAGGACAAACTTCAAGCTGGCTGTCTGGATGACCTTCCTTGGACAATCCCCTACCTCCTGTGTGGCTTTCCTTAAATGGCACATCCAATGGCCACAGTGCAATGCGTGTAGCCTATTAAAAACAGCGGTGTCCCCACACTGAACGCCCAAAGATCACCACCACACCAGCAAGGCCCTGTGGGCACAATTGATGCGAAGGAATGCCAAAACTGTGAACTCATGCATGTTGCTATGCACAAAGACTTCCCTCTGGCCTCGGGAATGTGGGATTTTGAACATACGCGTGGGATTTGCGATCGGTCTTCGCTACAGCTGGCCGCTGGATTGAATGTGCGATCCATGCGGATCCGCGATTCCCAGCCCGCGACGACTTGCACGGACCCGTCGCTCAGTCCCCTCGCGCTTACCTCTAAAGCCCAGCTCAATCTTCCCTGCCACCGCAGCCTGTCCGCCCTTCGGCTTGGTCCACTCGACGTCCCCCTGATAAGGCGCATCCAGCACCCGCCCACTGACCCTGGTGCCAGACTCGTCCCCCACCACGGGCAGCAGCATCGTGCACTCCGGCCTCTCCCACACGAATGCCCTGCTCGTCGCTGGTGCGCCTTCCAGGGAGGGCAGCTGCCCTTGCTGCAAGCCAGCCAAGTCTTCGGGGAGGACGGGGCCAGGCCTCGCCTGCAAGATGGCACGGACGGGGGCAGACAAAATCGGGGTGTCGCCTGCAGACAGGAAAGAACGTCAGGCAGGCCAGAACCGCGGCTGGGCAACAGTTCGTGTGTCCACATCGGCAGCGTCAGGGCGGCAACGCTGTGGGGTTCGCCTCGACTCGAAGCTCCGCCGGTGGCATGGGCCCTGAAGCAAACGCCTCAAGCGCCACGACAGGGGCCCCAGAAAGGTGGCAAATGGGCAGGACTTGAACTGCCTATGCGCAATTCGAAGTGGCGTCGCCGCGGTGCCACAGCTCCGAAACTAAAGTGAAGCGCTCCTGCTGCATCCCTGCCATTCGAACACATTGTGGTGCCCCAGAGGCGCCCATCCTAGGGCTGGTGCACAAACAGTGTGTTCCACATGGTGCGTCCGGAGCGTCCGCTGTCACGCCCCCGAATTCAATTCGGCCAGGTGGCCCCCTGCGCTGAGCCTGCAAGCTTTCCACAGGGGCGTCCGTTGATGACATCGCACCCGCCACCCACCTTGCGGGAGAGAACCGTCGGGCGCGGTGCCACCCAGTGACTTGCCGCAGTCATGGTCCCATGCGGCCGCGTCGGCGGAAGCGGTTGCGACACAAGCCATCACAACGACCAGAGCCACCGCAGGCCGGAGCCATGACCGCAGGCGCCCGAATCTGAGTCCGTGCGCAGCGCCCATGTGCCTCTCAGGCCCCGGGTGCCCATGCATACGCGCCGTGAGCGTGGACCGCGCTGCAAGAACTGGCTCTGGACCCGTTCGGCACCCCAAATCGTGCCAATTGGGACCCTCCCCTTGTCTCTCGATTCATGCGAATGCCCAATGGGCGGCCTTCCTCACAGACGGCATCCGCATGGATGTGCCGCAGCAATCCGCCCCCTCCAACCGCTGGAATCCGGAGGCTCGCCCCAACGTGGCGGCCGCCGCCTACACTCCAGGCACGCCCAACCCAGCAGACTCCTTTGGGAGGCGGGGACTGAACGGAACACTCCGCCCCGATCCCCAGCAGTGAAGGTACCGGGGCGGTTCCCTGGGAGTCGGTCCCGCTTCAACCCCGTGACCGCTTTCGAAGATCGGACAGGCCGTGATGGCCTGTGCCGCGTGGCAGCGTGGCCGCCCGGCCAGCGGAATCGGCCAAATGACAAAGCTCTTCATCGACATCGGCACTGGACGCTTTCATCAAGAGAGGCGAGGGGACTGCTGGCAGCAGGGCGCTGTACACTGTTTCTGTCGTAGCATGCCGCCGCACAAATGATGGGATGCTGTGGGGGGGCCTATCAGGTACAACTATGGACCATTTCAGAAAAAATGAACCTCTGGAAACCTGTGCTTTGGCATTACGTTTGGAGTCTGAGTTTACATTCTGGCATTTGGGCGAAACCACCAAATTCCAGGACAAATCCGCTAGGCGAAACCACCATGAGCCGCGCTCGACCGCTTTTCTCAAAACAAAATTGCGTCATTTTCAATCGGCTTGCTTTAATGGCGTCTGCACGAGCGGGACACTGCCACCATTGTGCACCACAAGTGCGGCTGCATCAGCAGCTGCGACAGCACAGTTGATGTGCCCCGCCGAGTCATGACGTCTTGCAACACACGTGCCTTTTCCTGATGCCTTGAGAATTAAACAGTCCCGCGTACAAAGTCCAAGAGTTTTGACATAATCCCAACGAAAAACAAAGACCAACGAAACCAAAGTAGAACCCAACGAAAAGCAGAACCTTTAGGATTCATTATCAATCGTCTGAATCCTCCACAGCCACAGAAGAGACACAAAAGAGGCAAACAAGAAAGTATCAGAGGCAAAGAACAATAAAACGGGGCGCCACCGATCTCCTTCGCCACTCCGCGGTCTCAATTTTACCTCCCTATCTCTTTCCCAACACTCGGATCCTACGCCTGCTACACCGCACCATCACCATACACCAAACGGTAGAAGGCTGCGTCGATGCGTTCGAGTACCGTCTTCGGATCACCGTTCAGAATGCTCACGCTCACATCCCGCCCCGTGATGGGGCACCTCTCTCGCCAAGAATCGCCAACCTGCAGGCAAAGGCGCCCGCCTGCCTCCATGTCCCCCACCCAACGGGCGACGACGCTGTTTACAGCACCGGGCGCCTCATGGTGGGGACAGTGGCCGGCGGGGCTGAGCTCGAAGTAGTCGGCCTGGGGTACTCTGCGCTTGAGCCTCTGCGCCCACAGGGGCACAATCCATGGATCCTCTTTGCCTGTAGATTGCAGCCATTGGTGAACGTGGATAACAGTCCTTTCGATTCGAAAGTCCCAAACATTGCATTCTCCGACAATCTGAGCAATGAATAAGCCACGAAGAATGAGACGACCAATCAGACATACAAGCCCCTGTGCTTTCGAGCGCCCTAGGATACCAGCGCTCGCCACCTCTTTGCATGCGCAGCTGTGCTATAATATTTCGGTCCTGCTTTGAAATGAGTCGATTCCTTTTTGCCCGGCAATTCTTACTGGCTCCTGCAAGTCTGCGAAAGTGTGAATGTTCGTCAATCAATGCACAACATGAACACCCTGATTGACTGCTCGCATGTCCAATCTCCGAGCTCTAAGACACGGCCACTGTCAGTGTGAACAACATGCAACGAATCCGCGTTGGTCGCCCCGTGTAGCACCTAGCGCTTGTCCTTGAGCAACAGGAGGCGCCTTGCCTCAAGATGTTCCACCACTTTCTGCGTCGGTACTGACAAGCATAACACCTTTGGCTACCACTCTCAATGCAAGTGATAATCGATTCATTGATGCAGCAGGCATCAACCAACACTCAACCATGGTCCACAATGCACGTGTGCTGAACCGCGTCAGCCGCCATGGCGAAAAGATATTGTCGGTGACCACATCTGCGTTCGTTCATGCAAAGGTACACAAAGAATGGTACTTACACAAGGGCAACGGCGCTACAGTGCGGCGCCACATTTCACGGCATCCCATTCATCCCACAACAAGGCGCTTACCATACACCATGCACACAGGAGCGGCCAGCACATCCAGCATCTCGTTGAAGTTTCTCGCGGCCTTGGGGGCAAAGAGGATGGAGATGAAATGGTCCACGGCGTTGGGATGGAGTGTTGCCTCTATAATGCGCTCCGCGACATTTGTGTCATCTGGGGCCGTGTGGTACACTGTCTCCAGTAGCCACTGAACGTTGTCGGGGTCGCTGAGTTTGTCAAACCAATAAGGCCCGATGACTCTTTTGAGAGCCTACTCGCATAGTACGTAAATAGCCGCATCAACACAAGTCGTGAGGAATCCTCACAGAGGATGATGAGCGTCTACAAGGACATCCAACATACATGGTGCGCATGGTATTTTCAAGCAGAGAAGACGGATAGTGAATGACAGAGCATTGCCTCGCGTCCAAACCTCGGGCTACTTGATGTAGAGTGCAAGCCATCCTTTACATCCTCTGTCCCCTGTGCTGGGGTGTGGGTGGAGAAAAGAGTGTGCCAAGATCAGCACGAGCAGTTGTGGTACAAATAATGAACGACCTTTGGATTGGAACGCTTGCGTCATTTTGAAGCTAATCTCAGCCCCCGACACTCTCCATTGGTGTCAATCCTTATGTTGATGTCAAGGTGACTCAGCAATTGTTCCTCAGCACGCCAGTTCAAGATGTGTTCCAGCAAGGCAATCAACCTAAGTTACAGCGAGTGTGGAGGCCTACAAAAATGGATTGCTTGAAGACACGGCAGGGGATAAATGGGGACAGCCCCGGAGGATGCAATTGAGGCATTTGGGGGCCCCCATCGAAGATTGAGCGTTTGAGGGAGGTTGACCTGTTTGTCAATGATCAGCTTCTTTGCGTACCAAGTTCGGCATTGTGCCTTCCACAAGGCTTCACAAATTGTGCGATGTTTCCAAGTATTCACCTTTCCGTTTGGAGAACAGGCAGGGCGGGAAAACATGCAAAGGAGACCGATCTATGACGAAAGCATCTGATGCCGGGCTGGTGACCAAAGCAACAGGTTGTCTTCATCGTGAAAAGGCTCTTTCCCCCCTCCCTATTATGTGTGAGGTTGCCATTACGTGAATCCGCATTTACTGCAGTCATGAATATCACTTGGTGACCAGCGAATTTGCACTGCCCTTTCATGGATTGTTGGCGCCTGGGAATGGCAGGAGCAGAGATGCAATTATGCAAGGTCTTGAGAAAGGCCAGCTTCCATAATGCTGACAAAGTCTGGGCATACGGGTAAATTGTTGTTACTGTTCTGTCATCGCTGGCAACGATCTAGCAACCTCTCTTCGAAAACGGCAATCCATCCCCGCAACCTGGAACAGGTATGATCGTCACAGAAAGCAACTCTGCAGCAGGTGACAATTGGAATCTGACACAAATCTGGGACACGACTGCAGACTCTAAATGCACAAGTGTACCTTGGGTGCTGGCAATTCGCCTCTATATGGCCACACTCTGCTGATCCACGTGTCTGAATCGGGTCGAGGGCTGAACGACCACCAAAATGGTGTGGCGTTCAAAAGAATGAGGCCCCTGCCGTCCAATAATTAAGGTGAGAAGGGTTTAACTGAATCAAACCTGCCCAATATTAATTTGTGAGATGGTGGCACATTTAGCCAAGAGCTTTAAGTGATCTCTAGCCTCAACATCATTCTTTTGGCGGGGTGAGGATTTTTGGGAGCATCTTGTTTATTTTGCCTGATGCATGTATTGCTTTGTGCAGAGTTCTTTATGAGAGTTTTTTGGGTTTGGAGGTTTTTCCTGCGTGGTCGTGGATGTGTACCTGATGCATTTTCTGTTTTCCTGCATATTTTCAGGCACTGCACGGACAGTCTGTTAAACATGCTTTGCCAAAGCACATAAGTCACGAAATCTTTTCCATCTCATTCTTCCACATATGCAGAACAGCAGAGACACCTCTCTA
Source organism: Ostreobium quekettii (assembly GCA_905146915.1). Lineage (NCBI taxonomy): Eukaryota > Viridiplantae > Chlorophyta > Ulvophyceae > Bryopsidales > Ostreobiaceae > Ostreobium > Ostreobium quekettii. The sequence continues at coordinate 100,186 of CAJHUC010000601.1, read as the reverse complement.
TCCCTCTCTGTCTGCAAGACAACTCCCCACACCCTCGAGGAAAACAGCACAAGAGAAAGTAAAACACAAATAGCAGTGCCAGGAGACTGCGACCGGGACGCTCAATGATGATGTTCACATAGTTGCACACCAGTTCGTTGAAATTTCAACAAGGTCACGACCCACTATGCACAATAGACACAACATGTATGTCCATTTTCAGAGGCTCTCCGCTTTGATAGAGATGTGCAAGGCAACGCTTTCTGCTGTGCTTGATCCAACAATGATTTTGGGAACATACAGATATCAATGGGCCGTTTTGTTATGCAGAACAAGTTGAGTGTCAAGTTCAGCATGCCCAACTCGGCACATCAATACCCTGTCGATGCCACAACGCGATCCATGATGCTGGTGACTGACTGGAATACTGAACTCGCCCTCACTTGCTGATATTGCTCCTGGGCTATTGGAGGTGTGGCCCAACAGCTCCTCATGTGGCCCAGGTGAGTGGATACACCAATAAAGAAAGCTCGGACTGGGGGAACGCAGCGGCTATTGCATTGGCCATGGAGGTGCAAGTGCACAGGTGTCTTCTTTCTCATGTGTTGTTGCCAGCTGCAAATTGAACGCTTAAGTGGGCATTGCGGAATAATCACGGGCGGCTTGGGCAGCTTCAAAGCTTCATCGATTTGGGCAGAATACTGTAATACTTTAGGTTCAATATGGTGCAAAGGCTTTGATTCTCGTGGCCATTCTGAATACACCAGCCACAGAGTTACCCTGACCTTGCCCCCCCTTACAGGTTGAAACTGATGTGAAGAGTGGCAAAATTGGTCCTTTTATCGTTGTGTCGCGAATTACCTGCATTGCGATGGGAACTGTGTGGCCATCGACACTGCAAGATAGCCACCTAGTGAGTTGCCCATGATGTAGACAGGCTCCTGAATTACATCTGTCACAAAATCTGACAGCTGCTCTGTCCATGTATCAGTGGAAAGTATGAGGTCACTTGATGGTGTGCTCCTGCCTGAAAGCAGCACAAATTGCTGCTTAGAGCTGGTGTGATTTCCTGCTTAAACTTGCACAGTCATTTGCTTATCAGCAACGGTGCCAAGATGGACAACAAGAGCAACAACACAGTTTCAAACGATGCAAAAGGGGAATTCCACCACGAATTCAGTTTCAACCACATCCAATGTTCCATCATGAGGAAACAAAATTCAAATTGGGATTTTCCATTAGGATTGGCTGGCGATTTGGTGATCTGGTGAACAACATCTGACAAATCTAAGTAAGCAGTGTCTTCCAGAGATTCTGACATACAGGAACAATCGCACCTTGTCCAACCAGATCGATTGCCCACACCCTATGTGTCTTGCTCAGTTCTGGGATGTTGCGATCATAATGAAACCCGCCAGCTCCGAATCCATGAACCATGAGGATGGGTGGCCCTGGACAACAAACCCAAGAATAGTCCATCAACATGTTGACACATCTGGCATCACCCCCATAGAGCAATCAGCGTGCAGAATACTTGGATCTTGTGTGCTGAGTGCAAAAGTACTTTGAGCAACATGTTCTTGCTGTCTTGAACTCATCGAGGCAAACGTGTTACTGGCCAGCTATTGGTCAAGCAAACATGTGCATTCTTTCAGCACCACAGATCTTGAGGGCCCTGCCACTGATTCAAGGTGTTGATGCGGAATTTGGGGGTACGTAGGACAGCACACGGCAATGCATGATACCTATCCCACCAGCATTACTGACGGCAGCTCTGATGCTTGCATGAAAAAGGGGGAAGGGGGAGGGGGGTTGGGGGTTGGGTGGAGCTGTCAACACGAAGGCATTGGTGAAGGATGATGTCTCCAGATCGCCTCCTTGTTGTTTTCATCCAGTTCTAACTCAGAGCACACAGTATACCCAATGAACTGGACCTGTTGGAGCACTGAGCAATCTGGAAGAAGCACAGCTCTGGCACCCAAAAGGTGGCAATGGGGCAGGTGGCTCGCATCCGTGTTCCTCAAGAAGCTGATTCAAGATACATACATTCCACATGCATTGTACTGCACATACATTACGTTCCATTCTGTTAAATCTTGATTGGAAGAGGGAGAAGTTAGCCAACAAACTGTATCATATACTGGGATATGTCAACACACCTGCTGCCATTACAAAGAAGTGCATCCCCAATACTGCATGCTTGGTCCAGACACATGGGAAGGCCGGTCCATCTCCACATGCCAGCAGGAGATACCATGGACAATTGGGCTTGGTGCACAATTCTGTGGCGCATCAGGACAGGTACGAGCGGAAGACAATCCCACCTTCGCCGCCGGCCGCATAGTAATGCACCTTGGACCCGTATTTCCACTCCCACCATCGGCTGTCAAGGCCCTCACAGTCAAGGTTTGGCGCGAGTTGACCCGCTGACTCGACGTCCACCGCCTTGGCGCACGTCCCCCCGCGTCTCGTCCAGTCCGGCTTCTTCAGCAGCGCTGGAGACGGCGTGCAGCCAACTATTCGGCACGCCTCGGACGAATCTGATCGGCAAAAGGGGCGGGAGGGTAGCGCCGGACCGACCCGATGCCGGGCTCTGGCATCCGGATGATTCGAGGCCGTTGGGGACCGCACGGAAGGCGAGTCCAGCACGCGGACATGGCCGTCTGCCATTGCGGAGACGATGTGCTAGGAATACAAAGCGTGAAGACGCCACCGGACCGGCCGCCCTGCTGCGAATCTCGTCTTGCCGATCCGAGCAGGGTGTTGCTGCCTGCCGAAATGGGGCCAGTGGTCGCTCAGTTGCGACCCACGGATTCAGAATTGGGAGCACGCTTTATCGCAAGGACAGAGCCGCCGCGAAACCTCTGCCGCTGCTAAACCACCTGAACGGAACGCGGTCGTAGTGGACAGCGGGTGCTGCCCGTCGGCAGACCCCCCACCGACAACACCCAGGGGCGTTCAGGGATTGAAGCGACTCGCACAGCGCTGCGAGGTCCGCCCAGGACCTTCTGGCAGGCGAAACTGCAAATGCGAACAGCGGGGGTCGAGAGTCACCAACAACCCTCTATCAGGCGTTGTCGCTGGGCGAAACACCCACGCCAGCGGGCGATTCTTCGTGCCGGTGCCCAAACAGGATACTCGCCTGAACGCTCAGGCACTCCCTCCAGTAGCAGCCTGCTTCAGCCCGCAGCCACTGCCGTGGCTCCTGCGCAACGCCCTAACGCAGCTGAGCATACCACACTGCGCCCTTGGCCGCAGCCGCGCCAGCCCCGTGGACAACCCGTTGGGCACCGTGTCCAACCACTGCGTTTGACCCAGTGGGCCCCATGTACTGGACCAAAAAGTGGCACACGCGTCAGCAAACACGTCATGTCGCCGCCTGGTGTTGGCACTGGCGGAATTGGCCAAGGCACCCTATTGCGCGAAAAGGTTTCCTTGGGCGCCGCTCCTAACCCCTGGGTCAAGGTTGCCTTGCCCGGGGCCCGCCGAGGGTGCCACGGGATCATGGCAGGGGACGCGGAGTTCTATCCTGTCTCTCCCAGCGCTTCTATGGAACGGCAAGACTCGTCGGTGGAGGAGCTGTCCAGCCTGCAGCTGGCGGTGGACACATTGGCCGGCTTCCAGGACGTGCTGGACCATCATCAAGCGCAGGATGGGGACGCATTCAAATCAGGGGACTATGAGGAGGTGAACGCCTCGCACTTTCGTCCAGCCCACCCGCGCTTGTCGTAAGAGCTGGGCATTCTGGCGTCGCGACGAAATACGGAAGGATGAGTACAACAGCTGCCCGCTTGTGCTTGGCTGCCAGATCTGGGTCTTGTGTCGGGGCTCTGTTGCGTATGTCAAGCGAGTGCGCCTAGCGCCAGGAGCGCGACTGTCAGCGCTCCATCTTGTTGGTTACTGAGCTCAGAAGCCACGATTGGGCTCAACGGCTGGAAACAAATGGACCGGTGAGCCATCTATTCAAGGTGACTGCGCGTTGCAACCCCAGGCGGGGAAATCGCTGCAGATGGCACCAATGCGGGTGTCTGCAAATAAGAGGATGCGCTTAGTCGCCTTCTACAGAAGTTGACCGTGGCAAGTACATAATAACGCGGAAACAAAGAATGCTCGCAAACTAACTGCACACAACGTGGAGTGGAGCCAAGGCCAAGGGACTTTCAATGTTGTGCATGCACCGCCATAGCACTTGCTCCTCCCACTTTCTTGAGTTTCACACAAAACTGCAGCATCTTTGGGCCGAATCTGCAACGTCCAAGTTCGCCTGACGGCCCTGATTCCTGCTCCACAGTTTGACGTTGGTAACTTTGACTTCCGAGTGAGGAGTTTCTTGAAACAGCAGCTGAAGAAGCATCTTTTCAAAGTCACACACAAGAGGGTGCTGTTTGGGGACAAGATCGCATTCATGCTGGGCACAGTCAACCTGTGGTAAGTAGCTGCTTTTGGCTTAAGAAACAGTGCAGCCGTCAGGGGGCAATGAGCATTCGATGTAATAACTATCATAAACGCTGGCAATGTGCCAGCCTGCAAACCCCTGCACAAATTGTGTCCTGCACCAGTATACAGCCAAACGGGAGTGATCCACCCCCTCCTGACATCAACTCATGCCTTTGGAAGCTTCAAAATCCACAGCCATTGTTTGCCATTGTGCCCAATACGAGATTCGTGGGCCGGACTCAGTGCAACTGGTGTGCAAGGATTGCGATTTTCAGAAATGCTTCCTCCTTCCCAGATTAATTGTCGCCCATGATTTTGGATTAGTATTTCTCCATCATGCCCACACCTGTTTTCAATTAAATTTGGCCTACGGTTGTGTTTTTGAGTTGAGAGTACACCATAAAAATTTCAAGTCAATGCATTAAGTATTGAGCATTTTGGCAGTACTTTGTATGAAGGGACTTTTTACATAGTAGATCTCAATATCTGGGGTCAAAAATGATCAAAACTTACCTTCTCCTTGCGCTCAAATGGGTCATGTCTCACTTTTCCTTCTTGAAAATTGACAGTCAAGGGTTTTGAGATGCAATCTTTACGATTTCGACCTTGTTTTGAAATTTTGAGGCTGTCTTTATAACAAATTTAGCCTTTCAAACAGACGACAATTAATCTGGGACGGAGGAAGTATGCTGTAAGACAGCCATTCAGCCATTGCAAATGTGGTTGCTGCAGGCTGGGTGCATACTGGCTTGGCTGCTGCCGTGAAACATTCTACAAATTGTACACTGTGAAGGCTGCCGTTCTCTTCACCACTCGATTCTTGATGTACAAGCAGCAGAAGATGCACTATTACTTCTTTGACTTCTGCTACTTTGCAAATGGCCTGCTACTGTTCTACCTTTGGGTGATGCCTACTTCAGTTTTCCTCCTCAAGGTGTGTCCTGGGTGACAAGGACAAAAGAATCGATGGCGTATTGTTCTTTGTGCACCAGATGCCCTTGCATTCTGCATGGCAAGCAGTGATGCCGGGTGTGATGTGTTGCCTCGCATCAAACGAAGCATTTTCTCACTCGATATCCACTGCATGTTGGGTTGGCTATTGATTCCCCTTTGGGCACTGTTGGGAACAACTGTTTTGTTGACAGCTGATCTATTCTTATTATCCAGACCAGTCTTTGGCTACCAGCCAGCAGCTTTTGCTCCTTCTATCATATTGTAAACTGCTGGCATGCTGGCAGCAGATTGATTTGATGTGCTTCCCAACACGCAGGTGTGCTTTGCCTACAACACTGGCATTATGGCGTGGTCCATCCTTGCCTTTCGCAATTCCTTGGTCTTCCACAGTTTGGATAAGGTAAATGAGAATGGCTTTGTTCATGATGTGTATGAATCTATTTCCTGAAATTCTGGGCACACAGACTGTCCTGACGGGCTTCAAACCTCATATCCAGAGACAGGCAAACAGCGTGAAGTGCTGTTTTCGCTGTGTTGGGTTGTGAGTCGGAGGACACGATGGAGCGGCACCAAACACTGGTTTGGGAACTGCTATGCAGACGCGTTGACAAGAGCATCCAGTTCCCAGAAGGCGTACACTGTCACCAGAGCGCGCCCAGCATGCTTCTTTTGGCCAATGCTTGTCGATAATTGACAGCTTGTGCAGTTTGGATGTTGTGATTGTACTTTAATGCCAGTGCTTGCGAGGTCAGAGCAGTCTGCATGAACAGAAGGAAGTATCAGAACGTCGACAAGGTACATCAAGGTAGCATCTGTTTGTTGTTCCACGAAAAATGGCTTGCAACAGATATGAGACATGTCGTGCACTGCAGACCCTTCATGAGCAAGAATTTGTGAGTCTTTTCAACAATTTTTTGGATGTTGCAAAGTCTCCAAGTGCACCAGCACACAGCAAGTCGGTATTCTCCACTCTGAATATTGTGTCTCTGCACCTGACAGGTAACATCATTGTTTCTGCACTATGAGCCCATGCTCGTGGCCTGGACTCTGAGGTGGTACCCACATTGCGAAATGTTGGGCAGCTGCAGAATGGATGTAAGGTGCGTGGGGTGATGGATTGGCATATACACCTGAACTCATGTTTCACAATGCATGATGGTTTAGGTGTAGATGATGCTTTTGACTCGTGCTGGACAGCGGTCATTGCATTTTTCTGCCACTTGACACTCTCCGTGCAAATGTGCTGCCAACACTCGTGCTCCGGAAATTTTGTGCCTCTAATTGCCTGCTTCAATTTAGCTGCCTGCTTGTTTTCGTATTCTGTTTGCAGGCCTTCTCATGGCAATCCAACTTGGGAGCAGGCATCTGCTGCAGACCTGTTGTTGTATCCCATCCCACTGTACCTTCTGTGGGCTATAATATACTACCTCAAGATCTTTGTCTTTTCGGAGAGGAAGATTCAGGAAAGAGAGTATGCAACTTTGTTCAAGTACATGACATCAAACAAGAAGAGTGGATTCGCAAAATTCATCCTTAGGTAAGTGGTGTTTTTCCCCCCGATGCAGAGCCAATCCAGGTAATTTGACACACAAGTGTTGTTGCATGCAGTTGCCGCAGAACGTCACCCAGGCCAGTGAGCGTGCCGTTGTGATGGTGAATTTGGCATTCCTGGTGCTGCAGACTTTGCTTGCACAATGTCTGTGAAGAACTGCAACAGCTGAATAACAGCTGCACACAAAAATGTACAACAACTAAGGCCCCTGCAGCTAGGGTGGGCACAACAGGCACTACTGCATGCCATCAGTGTTTGCTCATGGTCCATCCAATGATCGATCCCAACCCACCCACTTGCACTGAAGGAAAAAGGCAGTCAAAAGAACAAGAATATCCAATTGCCCTTGTGATCGTCATCGGCATGTGTGGCTGTTCGTCAAGAAGTGTTTTAGAACCCTGATAAACATATCTTGCAAGGGAGCACCCCTCTCCGTTGCAAGCATATAGGGGACCCTGTTTCGCTTTGCAGTGCTGCAGGCACAAAATCAACACATACTCCATGGGTGTCAGCAAGAACCCGTGCATAACTGTTTGTCCATCGTGGCAGTATAGGAACACAGCTTGTCGTTTATCAATAGCCCAAAAGGATAGAACAGTCCCAAGCAGATACTGTGATGTCCAAGAACATAAAGAGCAATGCTGCAAGTAGGTTGGTGGCATAAGGAAGAAGGGAGATGCAATGGGAAAAAAAAAGCCAGAATTCCAAGAGCCCCAAACCCCACTCCCGCTGGATTGCCAGAGCTGCAACCCCCAACAGGCGATGATTGCATACCCTTGCCAATGCCCAGCTGTCAAGGCCCTGACATGCGGTAACTGATCTGCCATACAGTGCAGAATAAAATGACTGAAGTGTCTGTGGTGGGCAGCGACTGGTGCCCCCAACTTCTGTTTGTAGACCCCCTGGTTGGAGTCGACTGAGCTGATCCCCCAAACCTGCCTTTAGAGCCCCTGATGGGCGACAGCAGAGCCTTGCCAATGTCCAAGTGTAGTGCCCCTTATGGGCAACAACTGAGCCTGCAAAAGAAGCAAAGTAATACTCCAAGTGTGTGCCAAGATGTATTGATGATCACCCGTCATGGCAAGTATGTCTTAGCTTTTTCAATCTGCCACCATCTCCAGAATCCACACCACTCGCAGCCCAATAGCGTCCATGTTGCACATTCGCATGGGCTGCTGTCATTGGCTGTCATCGCTGGTTACCTCCTGCTGCCGAACTGTCCCTCCACCGCCCCTGGTGCCGTCGTTCTTCCGTTAGCCAGCACTTTTTTCTGGTCCTGGGCGCACAGAGAAACTGTCCCTGCCACTCTCTGCCATGCCGTTCATTCCCACGTGCTGTGCACCCCACAGCGGGAATTTCCCTTTTGCCTCCTTGCCAAACGGCCTTCATGTCGTCTTCATGGCCTCCTCTGCGGCGCCATGTGACCCTACTGTCCGCCTAAACCTACCCTCGTTGAACTTCGTGTCAACACCCCCGCTTTGTATTGGGGGACCCAGGAATGGGCAGTTGACAGGGCGCCAGTATAGGGGAAATGGAATATAACTATGCTGGGCTGTATTTAAATGGACTTGAAGATTTTGCAGGCCAGATACGTTTGTCAGGAGTACATCTTGCACACCATCCACTGTGCAAGAATTTATGTGGCAGCGTTTCTTTCTAAGGAGTATGGGAAATTTATCCCTGTAAACTTTTTGCAACATTATCTTTCCCACGCGTATGACTTATGAATATTTAGGAGCACCATGTGTTAAGGGCACATAGCATGAACGCCCCCAGGAAGCTGCAGGCATGGATCAGCACAGTCAGCATTCGAAAGAGCAACATAGGTGACTGTCATGCTGTGTATGTCTCCAGTTTTCAGAGACGCTGGCAGCCCGTTGTCTTTCTTGGCTTCCACCTCACCTTCTTCGTGGTTGCCCTTGTCTTCGTGGTCTTCTGCTGGCGGACGTACTGGGTGCACACAGCACTCATCATTGCACTCTCCTGTGTGTCAGTCTGGAACGGCGCCAATTTCTACTTCGAGGTATTTGCCACCAAGTACATGAAGACTGTGGAGACCCGAGTTGCAGAAAAGAAAGAAGACTGAGGTGTGTCGATGTGGGTAGCTGGGCAAGGAGGCCCTTGTGCAGTTGTGCAGGTGTAGGCAGTTAGGTGTGCAGACAGCTGGGGGAATAAGGTCCACAGTGATGTCCGCTGTGGCAAACGTTGTTTCGTGGATTGACCACCTCAATTGTTTCTTCTTCAATTGCATGTCGGTGGCTGTTCTAGCAATAGAATTCTTTGTTGTCACTTTTGCCGAATCGAAATTTCTGTTTCTTTGTATAACAGGAGCTGTATGGACGGACATCTTTTGATTTTATTCCTGCTGTGGCTTTGTTCTTTTGTATGATTTGCCTGTTCCCAGGTCTTGCATCTGCAAGAGAATGCCAGTAAAGGGCAGGCGCCTTCATCTATAGGGTTTAGGCCGATGGATGGCCCTTGTGTGGGTTTCAAGCTTGCAGAGCATTATTGCGTCCAGAACTTGATTGCATTCGTGACTTGGCATGCGGAAGTCAAGAACACATTTCAGATAATGTAGTTCATGGGTAGGCACAAACGAGCGTCTGTTGTCACGTTGATGCTCCGTTTTTCTGAAAAATCAACGGAATGTGAATGACACGTTTGTGCTCCCGCTGTGAAACCTTGACGTAGTGCCCACGTTCACGTTTCCATTGTTGATACTCAAACGTACTGTAAACGTTTGCGCTGACATGTGGACGGTCTGAAGGCCCAATTCGCATTTTCGTCGCGTATTTCAAAGTGGAAACATATGATAAGCATCTGCTCAACTGTTCACTGCCAGAACATAAACGATACAGGGAGTCAGGAAAGGTAGTGTTGATAAGGTCTTTCAGGACAATTGTGCGCCAATGCACGGACATGGATAGTGTGTTTCTCAGTCCTACTACTGGCATTCCAAGTCTGACCTGAGGAAGTCCAGGTCAGCTGACTAACGACTGTATGGTGCACGCGACAACAACGTTGTTGTCGTTAACGACAACTGCACATGACACTCGTTGCGGGTACCGGCCATTTCCATGGTGGCTCAAAGCGACTCGTAGCGCGGCTGGCTGAATGTGGGTACCTAATGTTGCCAAGGAGACCATGAACATCACTAACTTTGCAGATCGTCGACGATGCCCACCCGCCAGTCTCTTTGCATTGAACTTTGGAAACACAGACTTTCCCCGCTGTTCCTGTTAACGTTTCCATAACTGAAACTTTTGGTCCATCTCCGTGTTTCTATTTGGAAGTTGCTGGGCACGTTCTTATTCCCGTTTTACAGACATTCGTGTTGCCACTTTTCGGAAACCCAAACATAGCGCGCACGCTTACGTTTCCATGTTGGTGGCTTCTTGGCGGCACCTGTGGCCATGGTGGCGCTAAGGATGGTGGGCAAATTAGGAGGCCGCCATCATAGCGCATTGGAAGGGTATCTCTGTGCAACAAGAAAGTTGTTGTTTCACCGAACGAGCGAGCCAATCGCAGCATCAAAATCAGAAGGCACCAGGCATCCTGAATGAGCTAACAGTGCCAGCTTTTGCAAAAATTGGCTGCTTTACGTGATTGGCATGAGCGCTGTTTGCATTGGGACCGCGGTCGTGGGCACACGCTACAACAATTGACTTGGACATGCCCCTGCACGTGCCAATAGAGGCCGATAAACAATACTCACTACTGGCGACACGGCCATTGCCGGGCATGAAATTAGCCCTGTCTTTTTTGCGATTGTCGATACTAGTTTCGACACCACAAACCCTAAAAAAACTGATTTCGTTGGCCTTGTCAGCAGAAGAAGAAGGGGCCCTCCGGAAAAGATGTGGGGACTAAATATTCTCCCATCGCGGTGTGACAGTGACATGGTGAACAATGCGGAACTGCAACGTGCGCTGCGCGCCCCTTGTGCCGATTCAACGGGGAATTAGCGGCAGTTCCGCACCCTGTGACCACCTTCGCAAGGTCTCATCACAGGAAAGGGACGAACGGCAAGTGGATCACCCCGTCCTGTCGACCTCGGACGGCTTCTCATCAGGGCTTGGGCCACAACACCATGCCTACAAGAATTGGGACAGAGGTTCCTGTGTGACGGCCGGGCCGCTCGGAGGACAAGCGGGGAGGACTCCTGCGGCACAAAACCGTCCTCGCCCTGGAACGGGATCGTGCCCAAGCGAGAAGGAAAGCAATTCGGAAGACCTTCATCCTGCAAGTGGTTGCCAGCGACGTGCGGGGCGCCATTCGATGCGGCGAAGACTGCTTTGAGAAGGTGGGGCCAAGGACGTTGTCCAGCAGCAGAGGTGCGCTCCGCACAGTTGGGGGTTGCTGGATGGCATCGGCATCGGATTGCACCAGGATGGTTGCTATCGGCGCTGACAGCAACGGCCTGTTCGGAGAAGCAAGCTGGCGATTGACAATCTGTGTTTACCGGCTGGCGAGGTTGCTTGCCAGACTTTGGACGCCTCGACCTGGACGCGCTGTGGCGGTGATCAGTCTGTGCTCGGCTGCTCGCCGTGGGAAGCGCAAACCATATGGGCCGCAGATTCGGGAATGACGGTATCCGGCAAGCATCCGTCGTGCGCATCATTGGCCAAACCGTGTGGACCGCCAGCCGAGGCGCAATTCGCCCTCCCTGTGGCCGCACGCAGATTTTGGGCTCCCCGCATTGCGCGATGTAGCAGGCCGCGCGCTGGGGCGGTTCTGTTTCGCTGATGCGCGGTCGTGTGGCCCCAGCGTGCGCGCGTCAACTCAAGACAGCGGCGCGTGGATGGCTCATCAGGCCCGCTCGTTGCGCTTTGCCGCCCATGATGACATGTGGGGCGCTGGCGCAGAACCGAATCGCACTGCAGATCTGAGAGTAGTGCACGTTGGAAGGGGGGAGGGGTGCTGGAGGTGGCGATTCGGTTTTGCGAGAGGCGTTCGTGGAGTGCGGGGTCCTTTGGTGGACAGCCGTGGAGCGCTGGCAGCCCCTGTTGGGAAGATTGGCTGGCAAGTCGCATTGATTCACTCTAGTAATGGGCCGCCAGCACTACGTAGATATGCGAACAAATGTACTTGCGGCGTCAATGCGTACTGCTGATGCCAGTGGCAGTAATGCCTACGGCCGTCTTGTTCGAATCGCATCATGGGCAAAAGAAAAATTCGGTCAGGTTGAAGGGATTTCGCTTTGATGGCAATTGTCCAATTGGTGGAAATGTTGGCCGTTCGCCTCAGCCACGGGCAGTTCAGCGTGAAACAAACCGGATAGAATTCTTGTTTGTCTCGCTTTTTTTGTTGTACCTTCTGGCAAGTTGTCTGTGCAAAAAACAGGCATAGGGAGCAATTCCAGTATGCCTGGCAGTGTGGTAACACATTCCCCTTTCAGCAGCAAGGATAAATGTCTATGGCAATATGCAGTAACTTGCCCGATGGTTCTTGTTGCCAAAGGGCAGCTGCGACTGCAATTGGCTCTCTGAAAGCGAATGTCTTTGTCTGTTCTCCAGGCTAGCTAGATACGCAGCAGTGGGCACATCGCACAGCACAATGTTCACAACCCCTTCCGCAACAAGGCCTCTCCCAAAAAAGGTTGCTCACCATCGCCAGTCGTCATCATGGTGCACCGCCTTGTCAGAATGCAGTTTCCACTCAGCAGAGGAGGGTTTGGAGTTGCTGGACTTGGATGACCGTGACGAGGCAAATGTCCTGGACTGGCGAGGCCATAAACAGAGCAGGCTGCACGCTCGCTCCAGGTTTGTACGTTGCAATGATTTTGCTGTATAGGTCACATCAGGTTCCGTATCACTCTGTCAGAGGAATCCTTCAGCATCACCTGTTGGGGCTGGTTTTCATTGGCTAGGACATTCTACCTGGAAAATAACAATCGTTGGATTTTCTCTCCAGGTCATTGGAGTCCTTCCCCTTTAGTCACGAGCCCAGGCAAGGGCCCCTGGAGTGCATCGCCACTGGTATTCCAGCTGCAGAGGGTACTCCACTACCTTCAAACAAGTCAAAGGACATGCCAGCAGTTCCACCCCTGAGGCTCCAACACATGAGCTCCGGCAAATTCAAAGCTACGATCAGTGTAGAGTTCTCTGAGGAGGGCCCCGGAGGATTCAAGACAAGTCAGAACCACCTGTTTGTTGCAAGTCAGCCCCTGCATTTCTGTACAGCTGGTGCCTCTCAGAGGAACATGGCACCGGCAACATCGTTTCAGAGCAGCAAGAGTACAAAAAAGGGCACTGATTCATTCCAGACTGTGTCAAATGAGCTGTTTGTATCAGGCCAAGACACTCAGCCTCAGAGGGTTGGAAGTGGTGAGCCGTTAAGGCCATTTCAGGGTGGCAAACAGGTTGAGGTCAGGTCACCTGTAAAGAGGACTGCAACACGGTTTGCTCGGTTTGCCTGTATGTGTGCCACCCCAGTGGATGATCAGGGTGCATATCCGGAGAATGGCATCCAGGGGCCAGATAGGGACACTGCCAGTGAGGGGGAGATGAGGACACCGGTGTCTGGAAGTTCCCCTGGGCGTCTGAAGTCAATATGGGCAAGCTTTCGGTGGCGAAACAGTGGCTCTAGACTGGTAAATAGAGTGTCTGATGGGGGCGATGAGTGCCCAGAGGGAGGGTCTCTGGGAGGCTATCCGCTTAGAGCAGTGCAGCCAACATCTCAGGCGAAAGCGACTGTTGGTGTTAATGAGGGGTTTGCAGATCTCAGAATGAAGAGCCTATGCCCAAGTATCCCAGGCACAGACAACAAGAAATTCACAGCCCATGGTCCAAACACATCTTGGGTGGACGAGCAATTCTTTGACTGCAGTGACACTTGGGAGGTGATGCTGGCACCTTTTGAATCTGCCAGGGGCACGAACAGATCTATCGACAATCAACATGCAAGGGCAAACAGTGGGACCATAGTGGCCAGGGACAGGGGACCACCACGGCCACACAGACTGAAAGCCAGTGTGGAAGATTTCGAACCAATATACCCAGCTCTGAGCGCAAGGGGTGGCACTGACGATGTGAACAGAAATTGGGTTGGGAACCTGTCAGCTAGGAAGGTCAGGCTCCCAGGCCTGGCAGATGTCCCCAGGCAGGATGAGATGGGGGAAGGAGTGAAGAAGCTTGAGGAGCTGATTGACCGATGTACAGGAATTTGGCAGCGAATTCCTGAGGAGAGTGACGACCCCTCACCATTATGTGATGTGATGGAGTTGCCATGGGTTTTCAAGCGGGCACTTGGCATGGCCACGCAAACAGAGGTGTGTAGTTACTCTTCATTGCATTGCCATAAGAAGACAGAATGCAGCTCATTTGCCAACAAGGCGATTTTAGGTAACAGGTGCCTTGTTGATTATCAATCCCCTTGCCCATTCCTTGTCAAGAATACAAGCAGAGGTGGCAACGGTGTTTGTGCAACAGGTGTCTGTGCAGGCAGTGTCTAGTTCTGTTACTGCTGCACTCTGGTTGTCTCCAGGCCAAATCTTCTTTTGCATCCTATCTGGGTTTTAGAACTCTAGGTGCCCACTATAGTGTGTGACATCCTCTGGTTGCTCACGACCTTTTGGGCTTGTTGAACTTCATATACTTAACAGGAAAAAGCATTGTCGTGTTTTGTGAGGCGATCCTGCTGTGTGATTTGTTGTTTCATACCCAAATATTACATCGAGAAGAACTGCTTGCTGTGTCGTTGTTGTGGATCTCCCTGCTGAAGTGCAGAGTTGTCACTGAAGTGGAACAAGCACATGGTTTGCAAGTTGTCAGTCCATATTCGTAGTTAGCAGTTTCTGCAGTGAGCTGAACATTGTGTCATGGAGTTTGCAGCACATGTGCTGAGTGTGTGGGCGGCTGGGGTATTATTGACCGTTGAAAATGTTGAATTTTGCAGGTGGTTGTCTATGAGGATCGGGTGTTTGTGAAGCCCAAATTGTTTGGCATCCCAATACCAACAGCAGCTACCCCCTGGTCACGAGAGGGCGTGATGGTCCCCAGAAGGGACAAGAGGAAAGGCATGTCCAGGATATCGCTTGTGAGGACGACATTTGGCTTCAGACAATAGTAAGTTCAGTATGCAGGCAGCGCATTTGCACCCACTGTCTGTCCCTGAAAGGACAAGCAGTGTCAATCTCCTAAGTGGTCAGTGCTTTCTATCGCCACATTTGACACAGTCTGCTCCCCAGACAGCAAATATAACAGTGTACCAAGCTGTTGTTGTCCACGTGGTGAAACATGAAGACTACTGCTGGTTCGCCTGCAAGAGTTTTCTTTATTCACACTTCAGAGTCCAGGTGTCTCCCCCATCCTATAACAAGATATATGGGACTTGTGCCATCTAGCCTGGAAAGGTAAGTGTTGTGAATATCATTGAGAACAGCATTGCACAAGGTGCATGTGGTGACATTATGATTTTACTTGCTTCCCATATTAATTGTCGTCCATGACTTTTGCACATTATTTCTCCATCACATGCGGCTCTATGCCCAGGGGTCGGAGAATGAAGTCGAGAAATCAAGTCAATAGTTTGAGTTTTGTGGACTTGGGATCGCTTTGTAGCAAGGATCGTCTGGCTTGCAAACCTCGAATCTTCGCTCCAAAACGACCAAAACTATTTTCGGCCTCTTTTCTAATGTAATGTAGATGCCGCTTCTACAGCGAAATTCTCTTTCATATTGACGACAATTAATATGGGGCAGAGGAAGTGTAAGAGGAGCCCTCTGCCAACCGCCCGCTGCTTTGAATGGCCCCATTTTCTTAAAAATGGACTACGCAGTGCCTGAATGTCATTGTTCATCATGCAGCAATTGTTGGGCAGACCCTTATGCCGGGATGAGCATCGTGGAAATTGGGATTTGTGATGACGGCAAGCTTGTGATGAGCACATTTGTCAAGCGGCGGACTGGTCCTTCTTGCAAAATCAGGTAATCTTCGGAGGGTTGATTTTGCAGACTGCTCTTATCCCTGATCCAGGGAGCACTTATTAGCACTCCTCAAAATAATTGACTAAAAGCACCTGCCCTACGAAGTCTGTTCAAGACTGGTTTTGTGACGCTTTGTTGCTGCCACAATCATTGCAACTGTAGAATGTGATTGTTTGAGTGATGTGCCCTCACACCTAGGGGCCATGGGCAAACGACCGGTACGCGCCTATTGTTAAACTTGTTACTACATCCGATGGCACGGGCGCCTGCATTGCAGAACGGAACAAGAACGTAATCTCCCTCGACAGATGCGCGCTTCTGTAAATCATGCTGTTTGACTTTTTCACCCTGGCCGTGATTGAATCCCTTGCACTAGCCATCGTCTAATGTTGTGTGGCTTTGGTTCTGCAGGACTTGCATGGCGAAGATACAGTGAATATTCTGCACGGAATTGGGCATCTTGTGTGAAAAACGCCTCTCGAGGCAACCTGTGCAATAGGCATATCCCTTGCATACAGTAGTATTGTTTTATTTCTATTTACGTTTTGTTCGTGTCATCCACTGTCGTGTGTCGGACTTCGGGAGCCTCAGGGAACGATCGCGCAGCTAGACAGCCGTTCTGACGATGCACTTTACGTCTCTGAGAGTACAAATGCTCCCATTTTCTTCCAGAAAATGCAGCCAAGTTCTAAGCGAACGATCTGTGGCTCTGGTAGCCTAAAGCGTATGTTTTCTGTTGTAATAAATGCGTTTCTGCCTGATCTCTACGGCCCGCCAACATGTCCCATCATGGTAATACCTTGGGGGCATTGCCATGTAATGCTTTCAATTGGCAGGAAAGTCCACACCACTAACAATTTTAGTCCACCACTACCATTTTTAGCCATCCCAGCTGCTTCGCACTGAACACTTCGTCAAGGGTGACTCCCGCACTCAACTCCCTATAAATCCCTCGCATAGTAAAAAGCTTCATTCTCAAGGATGTGGTAGTGCATGGTCGAAACAGGCTTGTTTCGATTCCGACTGCTGAGAGTGGGAACCGAAGGTGGTGGCTAAATTGTTCTTATCAAGCCTCACCCAAATGCGCCACTCAAGGACGGCAAACTTCCAATCGCCACCGTTGAACCCCGTGGACTCACATGGATCCTATGTACAGTGAGACGGAGATCCTAGGGGCGTGGCCAGAAATTGCCGTACAATGCTGGCCGCAGATTCAAGCTACCGGCGCACCCACGCAACGTCGCCCTTCGTGAAAGCCCATCGGCAAATAGCTGATGAGTAGAATGAGCAAAACGTATCATCACATCATCAAGGAAGCGTTGTTCACTTATGTGGGTGCACGATAGACTTCAATGAACCTGATGCTGCAGGGCCAAAACGCAGTCCAACTCCAGCTTCGAGATGGCGGGAGGGTCAGCCTTCGACAAAGTCCACATTCCGCGCACAATGCGACGAGATGCCAGTCAGTCTTGTGTGCAATCAACGCACTGCATTTGAACTCGAGCGAATTGGAACACTACCAGTCTTTTCAGTTTAGGGGCGTGCCAAAAGGCTTGGAGCGCATGGGGCTGTTCGACCAAAGAGAGCCGACTCGGCCAGCCATGGCAACTTTGGTGCCCGCGATCCTCAAAGTTACTTGGAGGTGCTTGGTCGGATACAGGATTAGGACTCAACTGACGTCACAAACGACCAGAACAATAAATGTCACGAACAGATTCGGGCTTTCTAGTGAGTTCGATTTTCACCGGCTAGGGGACTGGTCTCCATTATGAGTTGTATCCTGAAATTCACTACGCTAGCCCATCAAATTACAAAAACGCCGGCCGCCATGATTCAGTTCACTACATCTCAAACGATCACGGGTCCATCACCCCAAAACGGCCGCATTCACACAGAAACGACCATGTCATAGCACCAACGTCCTTGTCATAGCAGAGTGCCCTGGGTATTGGGAGCCAAAGCACATAAATACCCGCTTTCAAATTCGGTTCATAAACACCTTTTCATGACGTAGGAAGTCGGCCACCTCAGAGCAAATGTGCTTCACATCAAGTTTCTTTCCATCACGAATTCCACAGTCAAGTTACCGCACTTGTGGATAACCAACACGCCTTCTTGTGCTCCAGAGTGCCGCCGCGAATGCTTCCACCAGATCTGGTAACAATAACTCAAAATGAGCTCATCAACATCCAGAAATTGTCGCGCAAGCTCACAAGCCCATACGGTGCAAGTTTCCGTGCAAACACTGAGGGCGCAAACAGATCTCTGATACGCTGATCCGGCATTCACGTAAAAGAACATCAGGCCTTGAGATCGCATGTCCAACATCCCAAGCAAAGCACATGGTTCGGAGAGCTCAAACTGACGGGTGAGCAGAACAAAAGGTTTCGTCATAAAAAAAGTATTAAATCGATACTAACTTTTTGGCCTTTCATTTCTTCCTTTCTTTCCCGTTATGCTTTTGCCTCTCCTTCCTTCATGTTTTGCGATAGCAGATAACGCCTTCATTGGAGCTAAATTGAGCTGTTATCACAAAAGGCATTTGTAGTTGATGATTTTTTCACTCGTTCGCTCATCAGACACCGGATTGTTCTGCTGATTGGTTTTTTATGTTGCCAATGCTACACCGCTAAACACGATATGTAGCTTTTCTTGCAATATTTCTCATTATTTGGCTTTGGCGATGGTGCAGTGATTTGGAGCATGGCTGGCTGTTGTTCTCTAATTGATGATCTCTGATGAGTTAGCACTGGTTGTAGATTTAAATAATGGAAGAAGCTCAGTGGACACAGGCACAGCACAAGCGTATGCACCACCATCCAGTAGGCAGGAAGAAATCCAGGGTTGAGCACGTGGAGTGTGCAAGGGAGCAGAGGATAAGACCTTCAGTTAGTGCAGGCAGTGCAGAAGTGCTTTGAACAGCTGCACAAGTTGTTTACCGTCGCATACGCAGCAGTCACCCAGCTGAAGTGAGGGCGGAACAGCAAGAGAATGTATATGCACCTGCTGTGCAACTGGTGTGTGAAGTTCCTGTCGTTCCATTCCCGGCAATGGTTCACCATACCACCGAATGAATCGCTGTTTTCATTACAGAACGAATTACAGAATGAATTCTGCAACTTCCCGCACTTCCGTTCTGGTGCTTGTCCTCGCCATCTTCTTTCCTTGTTTGCATTGAGGTCGACAGGAGGCATGCTGCACTGTGCAGCTCCTGCAGCCTTTGACAACACCGAGCGGTGCGTTTAGGCAGCGCATTCATATTTTACGCTGCACAGAAGGCTATACCAACGTTACAATGATGTTATGGATGCTCTACAGTGCAATCCAGTGCTCAGCTGAATTCCTGGTGAACCCAATGCTTCCATGACTCCTGTTGGTGTGCACACAGGCACAGCACAAGTGCGGGCACCACCAGCCGCACAAGCACGCAAGAAAAAATGTTGGGGTGAAGACGTCGAGAGCAAGGTGAACAAGCGAGCGCAAGGTGAGACCTGCAGCCAGTGCAGAAATGCTTTGGAAAACCGCAGAAGATCAGCCTCATGGAATCTGCAACAAATTGCTGCTGTCGCACGCACAGCACTCGCTCAACTCAAGTGGCGGGTAAATTAGCAAGCAAGTGTATGTGCACCTGCTGTGCAGCTGGTGTGTGAAATGGCATCATCCCATGCGCAATACTGACTGACCACACCACCGAATGAATTGCTGCCGTCATCGCAGAAAGAATTGTGCAATTTGCCGCACTTGCCCCTTCGTCGTTGTCCATGCCGTTTTCCGGGCTTGCTTGCATTGGAGTCGTCGCGAGGTATATTGGCAACCACCGCCTGTGGCCACGTCACCACATTTGACGACTCTGTGTGTGCGCAGACTGAGCGGGAGCACAGCATCAGCGACGCCACACACGGGCAAAGTAACACACGCACGATAAACGCAGCCTGCCACAGCGGGCAGGTGGTGGTTGCGGTCCTCTACAAACAAGCATAGAGACGTTGCTGGCAGACGACACATGCATTCCCGCACTATTGCTGAACTTCAGCGTTGCATTGTATCACTCTTTTCTTGTAACGTGCTACCTCTCTTCTCTCGTTTGCTCTCAAGTGACTTTCGCTCTCCTCGATCCTTACCTCTCTCCACTATGGCTCTGGCATCAGGGAACATGCCACGAGCAACACCAGAAACATTCTTGACCACTACCTCAATTGTAACACCCACAAAATTCAACAATTCACACCACTGCTGCCAACGGTCTACTCGCTTTGGTGCCGTTTCCACAGTGCAGTTCGAGTCGGTTTGCCACGGTCTCAAGCGGCATTGACATACTCAAGGGTGGAAGTCAGCCAAGTGAGGCAACTTCTCCTCAACGTATGGTTGAAAGGAGCTTCGTGCATGCAACATTTTCGTCACTATTATTACCTGCATAACTGCTCCGAATCTGTGCCATGAACACTGTACTTCACTATGGATGGGCACATATATTCATACAAAGTCGATAATGTGCCTGATGACGCATATGGCAACAATACGTGACTGCATTGCCTCCAACCAAGATTTGTGGCTACGGCGGAAACAAGAGTAGAGTTGCTGCGGAAACATGATGATATACGTGCCCTTCCGCACTACCAAATGCCCAGCACCTGTGCTCTTTAAGGGTTTATTCATCATAGGATCAATTCATCATGAAACTTGCACAGCTTTGGACTATGGCGATGTGGCAAACAACTTGAAATTTGCTGCGCAAGCGGCGACTCTTGAAAGTGCAGCAAAGTCAACAATCCAAAACACAGAACCATCACCATGATGATGTGCAAAATCTGCAAGCGCACCGGCTGCTGCTGGTATATTACGTTGCCTTCTTCAACCGATTCATAAACCAACCAATCCAGGCCGCGATCCGCACCATTCCCCAACTGTCATCTCCACCCTCCAACACTGACATTGTCATCGCACTCCCTTGAGATAACGTTGTGGCAAGCCCACATCACTCACCAACAACTCGCAATGCCATCACATTTGCTGCAAACGAGCACACGACTCCACCACCGATACCTGACTATCTTGTGCCTTAAGATGGTAGCCATGCTTCACAACAACCATGACATCAAAGCAACAAGCACGATCATGATGCCGAATTTCATCCCCTGCATGTTCAACAATGCCCGAAATGACACTCATGGTAACGCTGCAACTGCTGTTGCGATAGCCATCACTCCCTCTGATGCACCTCATGCTGCTCACGTTCATGTCGCCATGGCCATGGTGATATTCATAATGATGCGCACAGTGACATTTATGGCAAGGCAATCGAGGACGGTCAACAGCTCCTTCAACAGCTCACAGCATGGCACGCACCGGGCATGGTTAACATGATGGCAATGGTGATGGTCATGCTCATGATCACGGTGAAGGCAATGTTCATAGTCATGCTGATGGTGGTAATGCTGGTCATGCTCATGGCGATTGTCATCATGCACAACACGATCCCGTTCGTGGTAGGAAGGTGAGGCTGTATGAACGTCGAATGGCCAAACATGGGCGTGGGCTAAATATCGACAGTCAAATACACAACAAACACCACGTGCAACACTTTCAGACTATTACATACTTCAATTTCTGACACATTCCACACACAGAGAATAATCAGACTGCTGCGCTTGGGAATCCAACACTCTCAACACATTCCATCACTTCTTAAAACCGATGATGCAGCGACACCGAGCTGACCTCAAACGCCGCATGATGCCTGCCGCGCCCTCCGACCACCCGCCGGGCTATTCCCCGGAAACGCGCCGCTGCGTGGCGGTCGGCGGGTTCTTACTTACACTACTTGTAAAATCAGGGCTTGGGCTCTGGTCAATTCCAAAGGTGGGTGCGCCAGAATCACCGCACGTGCCTGAAATTGCGTGAGACGGGGTATAAACCTGCTTTGGTTGAACCAAAACGGTCAACCGGTGCTGCGCATCTGCCATCGGTGACCAATAAGACACAGGCATTTTCGATCAGATGAGCCCCGTTGCTGTGTGTCCGCTGGTGGATGTGCGTTCAAATTGGGTATTTCGCAGCGGTTCGACTCTAACATCGATTTGTGCGTCACAACGAGTGCGTTAGGGAAGACACTTTGCTGAATTTGTACTCTTAGCGGTCAATGAGCGCTAGGGGATGGGGAGCGCGGGGGGAAGGGGTCGAGGGTGTGGATGCTGACAGATCATGCAGTTGCTCAAAATAAGCCATGAAGAGGCCGTTATTACCCTCGCAGTGCAAGAAAAAGTTCCTGTGGACATCCCTATCGATCCACATGCTGGTATTTTTGGCCCCGTGGCTGGTGCACATCTATTCAGCTTTTCTGTCCCTTCAGCACTGCCCCAGAAATTGGAGGACAGCCTAGGTTATACCACTCAACGTCCTCATTGTCGCTCCCAGCAATAGCCCATTGAATAGGATAAGTAATACTATAGGGTAGTGTCTTTTCTACCGACTGGGTACTATTGCCCAAAGGATAACGAATTGACAGTCGACAAATGAAGTATGCGAAGTATTTCGCATAGCTCATGTATCGATCGTCAATTCGCAATCCCTTTGGCAGCGATCACCAGAAGGCGTTGCGGATCAACACCAAATCTCTGTCAACGAAAGCCGATGCTGTGCTCCTTCAGAGCGCAGCGTACCTGTCACCCTGCTCGTCGCTCTCGACAGTGGACTTGCGACCATCAATAACTCGCCGAAACTGCCATATCCGCCGCAGGCAAATCTCGAGCATACCCTAACCAAGACCCTGAGAACATGCCTTTCCACCGTGGCAAGGTCCAATCCTGGGGCTCCCTTGCATTTTTGGACTTGATGGCCTTCGCGGCTTACCCACCGTCACTGTCACCGATGATGTGTCTCCCGGGGCATCCCTGTTTCTCCATGCAGTTCGATGTTTTCTTGAATGTTCAGTGTGGCTGGTGGTCAAGATGGGAAGCGACCTGACGCAAATACAGTTGATTTGCCTTCGTCGGAAACGATTACTTGCCTGTCACTCAAGTGCTCCACAACCGCAAAATCACCTTGCCGAGCAATTCCTTTTGGAGATCACACGTACGTGTGGACGACTGAACGACGCGTCGTTCAGGGAAGTTTCGCTGTGAATCACCTTTGGCTGACGCCAAATCGCGTCGAACATTCTGCCTTGCCTTGAGGAAGTGTTCCACTTTAAAATCTCGTCTCCAAGCGGCTCGCGCTCCTGCCTGGGTGCCATCATGGACGAAAGAACTGGCACAATATCTTCTGTGGAACTGTCTTGGTAATCGCCTCTTAAATGCAGCCGATCATTTGGCCCACAACAGAATCGAGTTCAAGAGCGATCGCAGCGTGTGAATGCAGTGACGCCAAACAGTCTTGATCCAGTCCGGTCCTATTCTCGCTCTTAACACATGGTGGTGCCAAGTCGATATCTGTTTGAAGGAACAGATCATTTGACGTCCCATATGTAGATGCGCAAGCTGTCCAGCGGCTGAATCTAGATGCGAGAAGAATTTAAGCTGCCGTCACATCAACCCAAGGTCGCTGATCATTGTCTCCAAAGGGAGCGGGAGGGGGTTCTTTGCATTGAGCACTAGCATGTTGCGTGTGGCGAGTGTCGCTTCAACAGTCCTGCCGATCGAGTCGACAACTGTATGTCCCACAAAGTGGCGAGTGCCCATGAGGGTCCATGCCAACCAGCCGAAATATCGACTTGCACATTCCCATATTGAACCCAGTCAAGATCTGATCGAATTCTCCGCTCGCTGTATACTTAATGTATGAAGGCAAAAACCCAAAAGTCCGCCACGCAGGTATTGATGACACAGTCACAGATTCTGGGTCCCGTGCTGTCGATTACTGATGAAACACGCACACGGGGTACTGGGGATTATGGTGGAGTTCCACAGGCACGATGTCTGCACATGGTAAACCGCCCAATGGAAACCATTGTCTTACACACTATCTGCATAGCGACCTTGCTCACCACAACAATCCAAATCGAGCTTGTCGCCAACAACAGTGAATAATTTACAGAATGTGTTGTCCTTCAGTGCCAATTCCCCAAACTGCAAGAAAACAAAAACACGTACTCTTCTACAAAGTGACACATACACACCCAACCAGGCTCCTCACTCGCTTCTACCACCTGCCTGAATGAATACACAACACAATCATGATGCCCACAAAACAGTTGGTGCCGTCCTGCTGCTCTCCCAGGGTCCTGTGACATGCTCTGTCGCCCACCAATGTTAATTGCACATCTACCCACCCGTCAGCCTCCTGCGATAGCCCACTCTGAGCTATCTGGCAGTGTCTTTAAGCTGAAAACAACCCTCAACACATAGCATGATGCAGCCGCATGCACAACCATTGGCGGTTGACCTTTCTGCATTGTCGTTTGTCCGCACTACAGTATGCACGAGCATGCACAAAAGCATAACTCCTGACTAGTGTCATGCTCAATTAGCCCAAACTCAAAGGGTGGAATTCTATTCCACAACACTCGTCAGAACTTGTTCCTCACTAAGTATTAGTACCATAGTGCACGTTGCACCAGGGTGTGATCAGACTCCCTGTGTTGCAAACAGCAACAATCATGTTCAATCCATTGTGGCTTAGGCAGGGCTAGTCATGGCATTGGAATTGGGAAAGTGTGTTTCTCATGTCTATTGTTGCCAATCTTCCTGGATCTTCCTGGAATCCATGGATCATGTTGATCTATGTGTGCCAGCGCCCTAACAATCCGTGACAGTGTGCTAAGCACCTTCATGTGCCTGGCATAACTGCAGCTAGGCCTGGGCAATAGGCACTAACCTCTCTCAGAGCATTATTTTCTCCCCTCGTCCTCACACCTGCTCTTCCAGTCCTGAATCATGGACTTCAGGCCATGATTGGCAATCAGTACAAATTCAACCAATGGTTCGTTTGTCATGGGGGAACGCCGGTGTGCCTTGAGCCACTGCATTATGGCCTTCCTTTCGTATGTGTAGCCATCTGCTGCCATCACAGGGTCGACCATGATTTCCTATGCATAGTGCAAAAACAGAAGCAAGGTCAATTTGTAGACCATCTGCACAAGCATGTGCATATGCAAAGTGGTTGCTCCCGCACCACTGCCGTTATGGGACAGCGGCGCATTTCATTCCTGGTCTGATGTAACAAGCTGTTCCAAGAACTATTGACAGCCCCCTGAGGCTGGCACTGCGGACAGACCACATTGACCTGCGTGCATGCTGATGAGCCCAGCACCAAGTAGCTTCACTGGTGGTTGTGGCAAGGGGATCGAAAAAGAGCCACCAAGAACTTCCAGCAGAGAGTGCACCATGGTACATTTGGTTGTGCACAAGAACAAACAATCAAGCAGTTCGAACACCACTTGCTCCATCTACATGCCCCAAGCCCAGGCCCTATATAATCGTCCATCTGACTGAACAACCACAATGTGCAGCAAAAGAGTCTGAACACCAATCCGCACCGGAAAACAGAGAGTTGTAGAGGGCCAGTACACCTGCATATTCAGGCACACAGCAGCAACAGGCCAGCATGGCAAAAGGGGTATCCCACAGACCCTCTCACATGGGTTATTGGGCAAGTGAACAGATCAACAATCTGCTGGAGGTATGCTTCTGCAGTGGCGGAACTGGAATCTTCAAAGCCTTCATGGTCCTTGGTGCAGCCCTCCACAGACACCGGTACCCCCTCCCCTACTAGTCTCCCATTTGTTGTGTCTCTGCTTGGCCCCAGCAAGGCACAAGGGCTGCCCACAAAGGAGTCAGTCCACGGGGAGTACGCTGCATGCACCCTGCCTCTGTGCCTGCCTCTCTGCACATCCATTGGTTGCGTCCGGGCCCCACGAGGCAGGATGGGCACCATGTTGGTATAATTCCTTCTTACTCCCGAACTGGGCACCAGGATTGACTGATTGGTGTAACGGATGCCTGATGGCGAAAACCTAATGTATGTGAGCCTCCCTGAGTGTGGGTTCCCTCCTGACTCCATCCCCTGGGCCAAAGATGCGTTCTGCTCACGATGATCCCTTGAGCCCACTGATGGGATGGGCTGGCTGTTCACACGCAGGTACTGTGTATGTTGACCAGGGGAGATCCACTCATGTGGGGATCCCTGTCCACTGGCCACGCTAACATGTGCATACATGGTGTCCAGCCTCTCCTGCCTGTATCTCCTGTACTCTTCAGACACAGACTGGCTGTGCGAGTGCTGTGCCCCATAGCAGAAGCCCAGTCGTCTCAGCAAGTGAATAACAATGAAGGATAAGACCAGCAGGAAGATTCCTGCTATGATGATACCAGTGACAACAAGACCGTCATCAACGAATTGGCCGTCTGCAGGCACAACATACAATCAGCCCATGAAAAACATCCACAAAACTGAAAGAATGACTTTTCTGTCTGAATATGAGGGTTGGGGGGCTAGGATGCCCTTGCAGGAGCTGTTCTGATGCAAGAAGCAGACAATTCCTTCTCATTCCATGGATACCTATCGTACAGATGATGCAGTGCATCCAAGGCCTGTCTATGTTCTGTAGCTAGCTCCACGCATAAACCTGCAAACAGCCACTCCCATTTCACATTTTCCCAACCCTGCTCTTGAACATTTGACTGTCGAGAGGCAGATGCACCTGGAAAAATGTCCATTTGTGAGACAACAACACAGTGACTGGTGCTGTGCCACTGTGTGGGGCCAATGGAACACTTGTATGTTGAGCAACAAATGCAAGCTGATTCACCTTCGTCATGCCACTCGAAAGGCCCCATTAACACACTGTGGTGTGCAGCGTTGCAGACAAGTCCGCCACCACGGACAAAGGACCAGAAATGGTAAGAATTCAGGAGTGCTGCAGAGATGTTCACCACTTCTCTCTTCAGAGTCTACCCTGCCCTCTTGGCACCTCCCAACAAGAGGATTCTCGCTGCCTGTGCACAGACCATAAGAAACGGCTGAAGATGAAACACACCAGCTGCTCAGGACCGGACAAACCATAAGGCAACTGTTTCAATGCGAGCAGCCAGCAACCATGTATCTGCCCATGGTTCTCACACTGCCCTGGGTTTTGTGGCTGCAAATGTATATTCTTCTGCCAACGATTTCTGTTGCTTGCAGGATCCAGCACCTTCGTTTTTGCACATTGCCCTACGGTGCCAGGCAGGTCACACCAATCCAGCCATAGGGCAGCCGGGCGACGACACAACTGTACCTGGCTTCAGTGGGACAATGTCAGACTTTATCTCAAAACAAACGACAAGGGGTGGCCAGCGACAGGTGAAAAAAGGGGTCACACAATCCCCTGGGAGGATGCTACGGCGCATCCTCGGTCCGGCTTAATCATCTGCCGGGGCGCTTCCGTGCCAGGCTCTGTGACCGCATCGAGGGGAAGTTGCAGGTCGGTGTGTTGCCATCCAAATGCAGCACAGCGGCACTGACGCTGCATTGATACGTTTCGTCGTGCATGGTGGCCCAACTTGCGATCTCGCTGCCCACAAGAACACTGGCTCGACACAAACACAGGCTCCCATTCTGAGGGGAAAAGACTGGCGCCAGCAGGAACATTCCCGAAAACCGACTCCTGTAAACTTGCTGGCCAGTGACAGGGCAGCTCACCAGCACAAGAGTTCCCTGCCACCGTTGCGAAAACGCCTGCCCGTCCGATTCGCTTCCAGTGGCGCTTGCGGCCGCTCTCAGCAGTTCATCACCGGGCGCCTGCGCTGCTAGCGCCACTATCTAGCCCAGAACACGAACTACATTGAGTAGGCTTGATTTCGCTGTCTCTGGCGGACCTTGGGGCTGGCTACGATAAAAACAGCGTTCTGTTCGTGTGAGTCCGCCATCCGCGCCACTTTCTACCACTTCAATGGCACAGCTACGCATGGACGGTTACTATTTTTTTTTGCGACAGTGGATTGTTCTTTTCTGCGACAGTGCCAAACTACAGTCGGGGTCCCTATATAGCGCCCCCCCCGTGACATGGCCACAAGGGGGGCGCTATTGGGTCAACTTTGTTTTAATGCATTTAATTGTATTTTTATTCAATACGGCCTCATGTAATAACCTGCTGGGTACCTAGAGCACTCTGATCATAGCATGTAATGAATCTTGTGGTGCCTTGCAAAGTCGAAATCTCACGATACATTGTATGATGGGCATGGTTGTGTAGCACCGTCTATTTGTTCATGGACGACCACACATGTACGTATTGGTGGGACGTCTATGCGTCCAAGCGCTTGCATCATTGAAAGTGGCGCATCACACAATGAAAGCGCATCGCCGTTCCCCACCCATGCGGCAGGTCGCCCAGAGCCAGGGACTCCCCCGTGAGCAAGTTGCATGGCTTAGAGTAGTAGGCAACATGGGCGAATGCCAACGGTCAACAATGGTTGCGCGGCGCTTAGGAACTAGGCATGAAAGTCACAGCAAAAAGGCGGGAGTGGGAGGCCAAACGTGGCCTCACACTCTCGCCATTGCTGCTCCCCCTTGGCGCCGAATGGTACCACCCGCGGTTGCCTTGATTGGCACCCGCGAGTGCCATCAATCGGCCTTGACTTGGACATCAGGCGCTGCCGCCTACCAATCTTAAGAGGCAAGGGCAAGGCTTGCACAAAATGCTCGTTTGCGAGATGGCCTCTATCTGCCCTGGAGTCTGCAGTAATTTGCACATTAAAAGGTGGACACCAGAGCATTGGGCACCCCTCCCTATCCCTCCATTGTTCGGGTCGCCAATTAATGGGGCTAATCAAAAAGTTTAGTAAGATAATGATATCACGCAGCTGGCGACCCGCGAGGTCCAGATTTGGTGCAGAGGGGATGTCAACAGCCTCAACAACTTTGCCATACTGAAAACCATCCATTAGGTTGGCACTCAATGAGGCGGAAATCCCAAAACATCAATTATGGGTGCTCTATACATGCCCTGAGTGCAACTGGGAGTACTGAGGAACATCCAGGTTGCCACTGGACACGTGCGTTTGTTCAGGGGCAGCCCACCTAGCGGCCAGCCGTGAATTGTGGCGAGACGGATCCAGGAGCGGCGCATGGAGGCACCACATGGTAGTTTGATGGGAACATGCCCCATGGGGCATTACATGGTGGCTGACCGCGGGAAGTGTGGTTGTTTGGTGCGAATGTGGCCCTTGTGTCACACGCCGTGGCTGATTGTGGCCAGTGGGGCGTCCTGGGTTGAGTTGTGGTGAAGCGGTGGGCATGTCAGAAAGATCCTGGGTATCAAAAGAGCGTCTCTTAGGAATGGTTGGTATTTTGCCAGAGGGGTGCGGACAGCGCCGAGGGGAACTCTGTGTTGTTGCACTCGGCCTGGCAGCTGTAAGAACGGTTGTGCGGCGTTCATGTGTGTCTCTCGCGGCAGCCCAGGCACTCAGCCTGGCTGCCTGACTCCCCTGGCCGTGCGCGCAACGTTCGCCACGGCCTGAGCGCAATAGCGCTCGATCTTTTCGAAGGTCGCGGCGGCCAATCTATGCCTTTTCTGAGCCGCTTTCCTTGCCTCTCAAGGTCAGCAGTGCCAGCACGGTTTTGTTGCAGAAGTGAGCGCCCTTCGTCGCTGCACAGCCTTGTCGAGGCGGAGAGAAGTGCTTCCCGTATCATACGCCAATGTGTTGTGAACGAGGCAGCCCTGACCTGCGGACCCGACCTCCGTTTTGACTTCGTCGACCGTTGAGGAGCGGTTGCGACCGATTGCGGCGCTCAGAGCGGCAGTTGTGAGAGGTTCTACAAGCGCATTTGCATGGTTGGCTGGCAGTGGGGTGTTTTGCTACGTTTAAAGCTTGCCCTTGCTGTCGCCGCTGCTATCTTGGGCCGTTGGCATCGTCGCGACAAGCAGTTCTTCGTCAAGAGCCTGTTTGCGCGAGGGGCAAAACTTGTTCATTGAGTGCACCCTCAACTGCTGTGCTGCTGAGGCTGTCGACATGGCTCAGCTGCCCGTTTGAGGGTGATGTTACTGCGCTATCTCCGGGGACGACGGCCAGAATGGACCGCCGTTCTTTGCACCATTCTACTGGCCGCAAGGAGCCCAAGTTGGCAGTGCCCACTTCGTTATGCATAAATGGAAATCCGCCATGGAACACACGGCTCCCCTGACCTTCTGGGAAGGCCTTTGGGCCCGGGCCCCACAGCGGACGCACTAGGTGTGCCGTCCGCCCATCCGTGAGATGCCAAGTTCGTAGAAACGGATAGCCACCGCACTATCCATCCACCGGACACCTCTCTTGGGTGTGTTTGGTTGTCCGCAATAGTAGCTTGAGGGCCCCACTGCACAGCGAAGCTGTATAAAGTACTACAAAAATGGTGACATGCCCAAAAAGGGGGCGCTATTGGGGGCCAGGGGTGCTATTAGGGGGGCGCTATATGGGGACCCCGACTATACTCTTTTTTGCGACAGTGGCGATAATTGATGCGCGAGATGTTGGCATCAGATTTGCCACACCACCCCAGTGCACTCCACGGGGCCTTCTCTTACAACGGCGCTGAAGGCGCGTCTGTTCGGAGAAGGGGCCAAAAGGCGAAACGGGAGCGTTTGGGGACACCCAGGGTCCCCGCCTTGCGGAGGGTTCTGCCGCTGCCGTTTGGCGATCATTTTGACGCTGAGATTCAGCCAAATTGGCTGAGGCTGGAGGCCCCCCGTTTCCTCCCAAGCTCTATTTTTGCCATGCTAGCCCCCTGAATTGCGCGCAATTGGCCACGCGGGGAGACGGCGCCACCAACTGGGACCGGGGAGTGTTGATCGTGATGCCGGACGGGGAGGCCAAGGTGCTGGTTGCCAGCGCCATTGCCGCCCAAGCATCGACCGACAAGGCGCCCACGCCCAGCGCCGTTGACTGGTCACACGACCAGGTTGTGCTGCCAGGTGGGGGCACGACCTATGAGCCACGACCTGTGGCGGGCTGCCACTGGCGGCATTTTAGCACTTGGCGCAACCTAGCGCCCATTTGGCGCCGCCCAACCTTTGCGCCACCCAGATCCCCGACAACCATAGCATTGACTCGTGAAGTTCGAGGAAGCAGAACAACGATCCCTTGGGCAGCGAACAGCAGTGACGGCGGCTGGTAGCGTTTGGTGGCCAGTGGCGGATGGCGGGGGGCGGGGGCGGATAGGCAAGCTGGTTCGAAGGCCCCGCCGCCTTCCCAATTTGCGCATTAGTCATATTCACTGTCGCAAAAAAGAACAATCCACTATCGCGAAAAACAGTAGTATGGCACTGTCGCAAAAAAGAACAGTCCACTGTCGCAAAAAGAAATATTCACCCACATGGACTTTTGACCGAATGCGCTTTCCGATGCCCACGGGTCAAGCATCCTGCCACGAATCGACAGATTTCATTAAAAGTTCACAGTTTCTGGTGCACACGACAGAATCACAATAATCGACATGCATACTCCCACCCCACCGACGCTGGCTTTTTGCATGCCCTGCCTATTTCGGTATGTGTGACATATGCAATATATGCGGCCCCCTCAAGCCAACTTGCCCCCTCATGGGCTTTTTGCACTTCAGACCTTGGTATCAACCCTTCCACAGCCTTGTCTAGCACCATGGTTATAGAGTTGTAGGCAAGCCTACATTAGATGCCGTGGCCCCACACGTTCACCTGTTCCTACCCTATTTGGCCGTGCCCACCTCTACTTTTCTGGCAATTGTTGGCATTGAGGCTGCCTGGACCTGCAAGCAAGAGAAGGCACCCACATTGGATGCATAATCTTTGATGTTGCACTTTTGCTGACTACCCATCTGTGCCTTCAACTGCCCATTGCTAAAGTGGTTATTGTTAAAATACCTTGTTGTGTAGGTCTTTTATCCAACATCGATCTTGAAGGCGATGTGTGCCTAAATATCTTGTGAGTGAGAAGGTTGGAAGCTCTGCTCAGTGCGCCCACCATCGTTATTAGTGTCAATTCCTCCTCATGGTGGGTTGTGGGCACCTGGAGATTGGTGTGAACTCACTTTAGTTTCTCTCCATGTAGCACATCACTGCTTGAATAAAGTAGGCGATGCACCGTCTTCATTTATTAGCAGTGCCAACAAAACCAGGCAGCCTGACTTGATTTGCAAGAGCTCGCAGGAGCAATACCGCATGGGTTGAGATTGCTTTATGCTCAGTGGATATCAATTGTTCAGGTACTTCTCATAATGTAGCTGTTCAATAGTTAGAGCTTGTGGAGAAGATGCATAACATCGATCCATGTCAAGTGAACATCGGTCTTGTGGTTTTGCAAGTCATTGTGTTGTTGTTTGTCACAGCTGCAATTGCTATTGGAGTGCAACTTGCCTGTCATGTTCCAAGAATTCAGCTAGTGACCTTCTTTTTGCCACAAGTATACAAGAGTATTATGATGACTATGTGGTGTGTGGTCTCCATCACAGGACCCAAACCCTAAGGACCCTCTCAACAACGAGGCTACAGAGATGATGGTCAGCAATGAACCATTGTTTGAAGCTCAAGTGCAGATGAGTATCGAGCTTGGGTGCATAATGGATAAAAACCATGTTGACGATTGACAGGCACACTGGGGGTTGTGGAGGGGAATAGGGAGGAGAGGGAAAGCGCGTTGTTGTGTATAGGAACTTTCACATCAAGGCAGCGGGAACAACAGAGTGCACGTGGAACCTCTACAATGTTGTTCATTCTATTTTTTGTATGAGAGCTTGCAATTTTCTTCTATGCCTAGCTCGCTTGCGGAGTGTTGTGGATCAAGGCAGACTGCCCCCTGCACTAGATGAAGCACTCCCCACCAGCCAAAATGCATCAATGATACTGATTTTGACTCTTACCTTATTGGCCATTTCTATATTCATCGTGCCAGGAGATTCTCTTGTCACAGCTGCACACAATATTAATCAAAGTAATCAAGTACCTGTGGTGGCAGGGCATGTGCAAACATTCATGACCTATTACTAATCCATTTCACACCAAAGAATATCTTGTAATTCCTATGTTTTCACTGTTGATGAATATTGTTCATGTTGATGAGCATGTAGTTGTATACATGCAGCATGTAGTATGTGTTGCTTTGCATATAGCAAGGTTAGTGCCAAGGAAGATTCGTTGAACTTTGGTGCCTTTGTGCAGAGCCTAGCACATGTATTTTGGTGTGTGTGCTTCAAATTGAGTAGCCATTGATGACGGAATAAAATCCATGCAATGGGCCACTCTAGCTGAGCGCCAACTATCATGTTCGATACATTTGCTTTCATACCATATCCCACGACAACAAGGGAAGCATGGAACTCAGATCTTGAATATTGACCTGCAATAGTGGAACCTTGTGGCCCCATATTTTGATGGAATGAACATCATTGTGCTTTATTTTGTGGGCCCTAATCACAAGGTAGACTTGAACATGAATAGGGAAGGAGACACCACATGGCAAGGCAATGTTTCATATTTGGGACCGCTTTGGTAAGGATGTTCCATGTTGGGCTTCCACGTTTTGGCAACCCCCGAGGGCATCACAGACCTCCCAAGATTTGGCACCCCTATGCGCATCGCAGACCTCAAGCCAAACAGTTGTACAGCAAGAGTCCCCCGCCACCTGCCACACCTACCGGGTGCACTTGACTTGGTCGTTGGTGCACGCCGACGACTGCATGCCACAACCTGTTTAAGGCTTGTCGCATCATCATTTTGGTACATATAAATTTGAATCTCAGACTTAATCGTGGCCGCAAAGTCCACCGCTACCAATCCCGCCAACCTTCCCCACTATCGAGGGGGGCTTAATCGCGCTGGGACAGTGGATGCGAGTAGGTCTAGTGAGTGAGGTTGTGCAGGTGAGGGTCAGGGATGCTTACAAGTCGAGAAGGACAGGTGGGCGGCTGCTAGCCTTATCTTGTGGTAACGCCCATCCCGGACCTCCACACCAGCACGCGAAAGCTGCAGCTGGTGAAAACATGCTTTTGGTGTTGCTCAGCCCTGAATGAGCTGCATTTGTGTATATAGGGATATACGCATATATGTGTGCATGTTTGTGTATGTAGGTGTTGAGCCGACAAGCTACAAATGAGTGCAGACATTCTGTATGTATGTGCATATAGTAGAGGTGGCCACTCAAAGATGCCATCCGGTCCGTTAAGTCCGGTTCGTTAATTTTTATCAGCTGTCCGTTAAATTTCGTTAAAGAAAAAGGGAGAAAATTCAGAAAAAACGAAAAAAATCCAAAAAATCGAAAAAAAACCCAAAAAATCACAACAACTGCGGCTAATTGAAAATCTAGTATGCATAGGTTGAAATAAAATACAAACATACTCTCTAATAGCGAATTCCATAAACTATAAGTATGACTAAAACCCAAAAATCCGTTAATTTTTGGTTAATTTTTGTTTTTTTTCCGTTATTTTCTATTAATTAACGGAAAATTAACGGAAATTAACCTCTGTCCACTATTAACGGATCCGGGTGGCCACCTCTAGCATATAGGTGAGTTCTGTTGCTGCACGAGTTTGTGCATGTGTGCATAGGGACAGCGCCTACAGCAAGCTTATCCACAACCATATGGAGAGGTCGAAGTGGAGAAACGCTATGGATACATTATTTGGTGGTGCACATGGTGCCGAGCCTACCACCAACGTGTCCAAGGCCCATATGCACACCTATAGGCCCTTTGGATGGGGAAGGGTACTACGATGGAGAAGGGGCTGCGATGAGGAAGGGGGTTGTGATGGGGAAGGGGATTGTGGTGGTAGATGATGTAGAAGCTTCGTTGCTTTTGTGGGTGCACAGGTCGGATAAAACGGGGAGTCGTAATCCCCGGGCGGTTACTACATTTGTACATTATACAAAATTGTTTTCAATTGTTCAGTTCATTGTCCCATATCCTTTGTAACCACCACAAGGCCAGTTTACTCAACTCAAACCCATTTAGGGTAATCAAATACATACAATTCATCTACAAAAGCAACCGTATCAATTCTTCCCCCCCCCCCACCAAGTGTGGCCGTCCTCGGCCACGAGACCAATGACCTAGAAAACCAGCAAGAAAGAAGATATGGCGTACCCAACAGAAATCCACAATAAGTCAGACTAGCCGTGTCTCATACCACGATCTAACTCACAATGAACCCCTGCTACCCATGTATCCACGCAGTCCATCACTTCTTTCGGCAACTCTGTCTAGTCTTCTTGATTGCCTCTTGTCATTGTAGCCTGAGGAGGTACTCTGCAACGAGGTCCGAACAATGAGTGAGGTTGGCCTCTGGCTCCCAGGTTGTTTCATGAAGCTCATAACCTTTCCAAGTTACTAAGTACTATCTTCTGGAAGTATTGTCACGATGTCTGATTATTGCCTCAACCTCAAACTCTTGCTCGCCCTCTACCTCTAGTGACTCTGGAGGCGAATTGACGGTGGGCTGAAATGTCTCACTGTGCTCGTACTTCTTCAGCTTCTCGATGTGGAAGGTCGGATGAATGCGCTAGTTGGATGGTAACAGGAGAGTGTATGCAACTGAGAAAACTGCCTTCACCACCTTAAAAGGTCTAATATAACGACATCTAATCTTCACTGGAATATGCTTGAAAGTTGTCGAGGGCAAAAATGTTTTCTCACTACAACTTCATCTCCAACCTTAAATTGTATATCACGACGACGCTTGTTCGCAGTTGTAACCATCCTCTCCTATGCCCTCTCATAATGCTTCACAGTACTAGACACCACCTTTTGCATCCTACTAACCATAACATCCACTGACTCTACCCTGGTGTTAACTGTCTTCTCAGCCATAAATCCCACTGGAGCCTGTATATGCTGCCCATACATCAAATAAAATGGGTTGTATCCGGTCGCTACGTTGATAGCATTCCTCACTGCAAATTCTGCCAAAGGAAGGTCTGTGCTCCACTCCTCTGGATGCTCTTCAATGTACGGCCTCAAGAAATTCTCCAGCGTGCGTATGGAGACCTCGGACTGGCCATCTGTCTCTCGATAGTACGCAGTGGACATGCGCAGGTTAGTGCCAAGAAGTCTGAATACCTCCTGCCAGAACTTACTTAAAAATCTGGGGTCTCTATCACTGATGATAGAGCGAGGTAGACCTAAAATCTTGAAGACATTATCAAAAAATAGCTTTGCGTACCCCACTGCATTCAACTCTTTCCGGCAAAGAACAAAGATGACAAACTTGGTGAGTCTATCCACAAATACTGCAATAGCTATATGTCCATGTGATTCAGGTAAATCCATCACAAGATCAGTGGTAATCTATTCCCACTTAGCTGTTGGAACTGGAATCGCCTGCCAAGGTCCTTTTGCTGCTTGATTCTTTGACTTAAACATATGGCACCTCGGGCAGGTTCTGATATAGTCCTCCACTGATTGACAAATCCCCTTCAACCAGTAAACTCATTGCAACATCTCCAACGTCCTCTGATACGTAAAGCGTATGGGTGTGGGGTTCCTGCCTTGTTTGAGCCGTGGACCCGCGTTGCCGGGCACCTAGGTCCTTACGGGGACCTAGGCGGGACCACCCCTCCTACTCTTGTATCCTAATACCTAGAATGGTTACCATGGGTTGAGGATAGTTATTTTGGGAGGGCGTCCCCCACACCAAGGGCCATTAGTAGGGCGTCCCCCACATCAGGCCGGTGCGCGTAACATCCTCTCAACACCCAAGTGTCCTGCTGTAGACACATCATGGTGCTCCTCAAGAATATGTTGCTGCTGACTGATGGGAACCACAATTCTGCGCTCGGTCCCTACTGCCTGGTAGTATAAAATCCCTCTCTGATCTACGGAGTAACCCCTCACAACCTGTCCCATGTTTAGCTTCATCAACACATCATGAGTACCTACATCTGTGTTCAATGAATGTACCCATGCCTCTCGTTCTGAATCTTCATATTGCGGCCTGCGGGCGGCCACTGGTTTCCGGAGTTTGGGGGGCGGTCGCCGCACCCGATGGCGCAGCCTCGGGCTACGCCTCTCCGCCGGATTCTGGCGGGCATTGCCGGGGTGTTCGTTTGTTCAGTAGTGCGGTGGGCCCATGGACGCTCGGGGACCTTCCCCAAAGCCTGCCGTGTGCAGGCGGTGGAGTCGCGGCGGCGGACGGTGGTTCACTGCCTCGCGGCGGGGCAGCGAGTGGGGCCCAAATGCGGTTACAGTCTGACACATGCGATGCGCGCATCCATGTGCCTGCGCGATGCCCGGTCGCGGGTCCATCGTGTCACATCAGACATGGCAGCACAATGTAATGTACGGACCATGTCCCAGCGCCCCCAATCACCTATAATCAACCTAATCTAGCTCTAATTCCAACCATCCCCACCTAGCACCCGGCCTCTAAGTACTGCGTCTTCAAGAGGCCATATCTTCCTCAATACTCTATAGATAATACTCTATAGAACTGAGTGCTGAAAGATGCATTGGAACTAGGAAGTTATAATAAAACCATAGAGAACACTACTGTAGGTAAAATGGGTATAAGGCATTTTTCATCTTTGTATGCCCATCTCTTGCACATTCATTCTTTTAGGCCACTTCCTCATTTGCTATACTTATATCATGTCTCAAAACCTCTAGCATATTAGCATTTTGGATGCCCATGTAGTATTGTGGGGAATGTTTGCTATATCTATAAACTTTTGGAAAGCCTTATGCCCATTTTTCCCATAAGGGTGTTAGAGAAAAATGACTCAGCAAGATTATGTAATACAGTTGCAGAAAACATCATTTACTGCCTGCCCCCAAGTAGCTCCACAACACTCCAACACAAGGTACTGCTGCAAACTGAACTTTGGCAACCGAATCAAGATGAGTCTGCACTGTGAAACTGTGAGAGGGCGCATCTGCTACAATATTGGCCTTGCCTGGTATATACTTCATTACTGGCATGATGATCTCAAAGTATCCGCTCTTCAGCCAGCGCGCCTGAGTGTGAGACATAGTCTTTTGCTCCATGAAGGTAGTAGCTGGCTGTTGATCTGTCATCATAGTAACACCTCCAACACATCCTTCCAAATAGTGTCTCCATTGCCTGAGGGTGTATAAAATCCCCAATATCTCCTTGTCGTAATGAGAATACCTAGTCTCTACATGACGCAATCTGCGTGAAAGAAAGGCTATAGGCTGGTTGCCTTTGCCCTGGTTCTGCATAATCACAGCTCCAATCGCTACATCACTCCCGTCGGTCACCACCAAGTAAGGAAGACTGGGATCAAGAAGAATCAAAACTGTAGCAGTAGTCAATGCTCTCTTCAGAATATCAAATGCCTGCTCCTGTCTGGGTCCCCAATACCAAACAATATTTTTTCTGTCAAGACGTGCAATGATCCAGCGATCTTCGCAAATTGGCGTATGTAGCATTGATAGAAGCTGACCATCCCCAAGAAGCTGCGCACATCTGTAATAGTCTCCAGCTGCTTCCACTTCTGAATGGCACGAATCTTGACTGGCATTGGTGAAACACTATCCCCAAAAATCCAATGACCAACGAAATTAGTACTGCTCACAGCTATTTGTGTTTTACTTGCTTTAGTAAACAACTTGTGCTCCTTCAAACGAGCTAAAACCATTCTCAAGTGCTGCTGATGTTCTTCCATATTCTGCGAGTAAATTACGAGATCATCAAGGAATACGATCAGAAATTTGTCCATCATATCACAGAAAATGTCATTGACCATCGCCTGAAATTGTGGAGGTGCGTTGGTCACTCCGAATGGACAAACAAGAAATTCAAACTGCCCATATCGATACTTGAAGGCAGTTTTCTCCATATCCTATTCTCTGATAGGCATCTGCCAATATCCACTACATAGGTCCAGTTTCGAAAATACCTTTGCTCCAGCTAGTCTGTCGATGAGCTCCTCTGGAGCCAGCAATGGGTACTTGTTCTTCTTAGTGACTTTGTTGAGCCACCTATAGTTTAGGCACATCCTCAATCCTCCATCTTCCTTGGGGGCAAAGACAATAGGTGCTCCCAAAGGTAATTCTGATGGACGTGCATATCCTTGCTTCAACAAGTAGTCCAGCGGACTAGAGGTGGCCACCCGGATCCGTTAATAGCGGACGGGGGTTGCCGTCCGTTAATATCCATTAATTTAGCGGACCCCGCTTTCTCTATTGCTGACATGGTACGGATGGCAGCGGACGGCTGGCCCCAATTAACGGACTTTGCGGATTCCGCTTGGGTGTTAACGGATATTCTCTTACGGACCGGAAGCCACGTACCCCATCCGCTAATTTACCTGATGACAGCGGACGTTTGTACCGAATCAACGGATGACAGCAGAGCCCATGCAGTAAGTACTGATTTCCGAATCTGGGTATGTGATTGATTGCCAGCGTGGCTCAGCCAGGGTCCACATACAGCGGACCTTGACTGTGACTGCACACATATTTTGTTGCCCTCCTGTTGCCATCCGCCGTCTCCAACCCCTGCCGCCCCACGCTTGGTTCATGGACCCAGGTGAAACCGCTCTCTGGCAACATAGGCAAGGCGAGGATCACCGCAAGCTGCGGTGGCGGGAAATGCCGAGGGCGTGGGGGGTGTTGAGGGTCACCAGTTGATCGGTGGCGAAACACGTGTGTGGCGGTTCAATCCGCCCGGTGATGCTGCGAGCATAGCGCGCTATCTGCTGGCCAGGCCAAAGGCAATGCCCGCGTACCGCTGCCGGTGAAAGCGTGCGGCGTGGGGGTGTTGGGGGTGTCTCTCGGATGATCTGTTGGCGAAAACGTGTGTGGCGGATTCATGCTGCGGTGATACCTGAGGCGCAAGCAGCGGCCACTTTGTGGCGAGAACGTGCCCTCCCATTACCGCCTATTTGTGGCCCGAAATTCGGGCCGTGAGGGGTGTTGGGGGTCGGATGTCTCTGTTGGCGCTTATGTGTGGCGGTTCAATCGCCCGGTGATACCTGAGCGCGATGCGCTATCACGCTTTGTGGCGGGGCAATACCCACCGATACCGCTTCTTTGTGGCCTTCCGAGCCATTAGAGGGGGTGTTGGGGGGGGTCTCGGATAATCTGTTGGCCGAAAACCTATGTGTGGCTGGATTCAATCCGCCGGTGATGCACAGGCACAGCACGCTATCTTGCTTTGTGGCCAGGGCAATATCCTCAGTACCGCCTGCTGTGGCGGGAAATTCTGGGCCGAGTGGGGTGCTGGGGAAACTCAGATTACTTGTGGACTGGAAACTTATGCATGGCCAGATTCAAGCCGCTGAGCGATGCACAAGCACACTGCGGTGTCCCGCTTCATGGCGCCCCGTGG
Organism: Ostreobium quekettii; assembly: GCA_905146915.1. Lineage (NCBI taxonomy): Eukaryota > Viridiplantae > Chlorophyta > Ulvophyceae > Bryopsidales > Ostreobiaceae > Ostreobium > Ostreobium quekettii. Next base: position 60,125 of record CAJHUC010000601.1, on the reverse strand, counting down.
CCAGGGCAACGCCCTCAGTACCGCCTGCTCTGGCAGGGAATTCCGGGCTACGGGGGGTGTTGAAAAGGGGGGGTTCTCGGATTATCTGTGGACTTTGAAAACCTGGGTGTCGGCAGATTCAATCCGGCGAGTGATACGTGGGCATAGTGTGGGCTTCTGCTTTGGGCCGCCTACTTTACTGGGAAATTCTCCCTGGGGAGGGGCGGATTATGTGTGGACTTTGGAAACCTGGTGGCACATACCCGGGTGGGAAGATCATGGCCGGGGATTGATTCACTCCGGGATTTTGCCTGCGACCCTCACCACCTGTGTAACACAGTAACAATTACTGTATTCGCAGAGTCCTCTGGCGCTACCAATGCTGAAACGGAAAGCAGGCAGGGGCGCCTTGAACACGATGGACGTGTACCTCTATGCAACAAGCCTGAGTGCCGCCTATTGTGGCTGTGTGCTGTGGTTGGTGGCAGTACCCGCCGTCACATGGGTGGGGAAACCTTGGCAGTTCGTTCCTTCCATGTGGCCATGCATTGCACAAGGTTGTCGCTGCAATACCCATCGTCTTTGCTTAGATGCCACCAGCATTATTTGGCAGTACCCGCTGCCACCTGGCTTGGGAAATCTTACCACTTTATTACTTTTATTTGGCTGCACAATGTACAGGGTGCGTTATGTGTCGCTGCAATACCCATCGCCCTTTTTTTCCTTACGTGTCACCACCATTTTGTGGCAGTACTAGAGGTGGCCACCCAGATCCGTTAATAGCGGACAGAGGTTAATTTCCGTTAATTTTCCGTTAATTAACGGAAAATAACGAAAAAAAACAAAAATTAACCAAAAATTAATGGATTTTTGGATTTTTTAGGGATTTTTGGGTTTTATTCATATTTGTAGTTTATGGAATTCGCTATTAAAGAGTATGTTTGTATTTTGTTTCAACCTATGCATACTAGATTTTCAACTAGCCGTAGTTGTTGTGATTTTTTGGGTGTTTTTTCGATTTTTTTGGATTTTTTTTCGTTTTTACTGAATTTTTCTCCCTTTTTCTTTAATGGAATTTAACGGACAGCTGATAAAAATTAACGAACCGGATTTAACGGACCGGATGGCATCTTTGAGTGGCCACTTCTAGGCAGTACCCGTCATCCCCTGGCTGGGGAACCTTAGCAATTCGTTCTCTTTATGTGGCCGTGCATTGTACAGGGTGTGTTGCACGTCCTGCAATACCCAACGCCTTTCTTTGCTTAGATGCCAATACCAATATGTGGCATCAGCTGCCTGGGGAAACCTTCCCAGTTTGCTCCTTTTATTTTGCCGTGCATTGTACAGGGTGTGTTGTATGTCCCTGCAGTACCCATCGCCTATTTTTCCTTATGTGGCATGACCATTTTGTGGCAGTACCCGCCGTCACCTGGCTGGGGAAACCTTGGTAGTTCGTTCCTTCCATGCAGCCGTGCAATGTATAGCATGCACGAACTGTCCCTGCAATACCCATCGTCTTTCTTTGCGTAGGTGCCACCACCATTATTTGGCAGTACCTGCCGTCACCTGGCTGGGGAAACCTCAGCACTTCGTCCCTTTCAGGGGGCCATGCATTGTACAGGGCGTGCTGCATTTCCCTACAATACCTATTGTCTTTGCTTTGGTGGTACCACCAGTATGTGGCAGTACCTGCTATCACCTGGCTGGGGAAACACTGTATTTTGTTCCTGCGTTATTTCGGAAGCGGCCCCTGAACAGGGGCCAACGTTATAAGGATGGTCGAAAGCGCCGGCACGGACACAAGAGGAAGGGGGGAAGGAGACATGCAAGGGTGAAAGTCAGGCGGCGGATAGAAGCTGCGCGTGGTTGGGAAGCTGAGTGCGATAGGGAAGCTCTAACAGATAGATTAGAGGAAATACAAGAAGCGGGGTTGGGTGGCCTGCCCTCGGGGGTGTGGCGGCCCATATAGGACCACCTCGCCCCCAAGGACCAGGCCCGATTAGTCACCGTAAGCGGATACATTAATAATGCATTGGGGGGGGGCAGAAGGGGCACGGTTGCGAAAGGAAGAACACGAGAGACAGAAACCCCCCCCTAGTCTTGGGGAGAATGGCACAAGCGTTGCAGGCAAGAACGCAAACAAGTGGATATGAATCGCCGGGCTGCTTATAAACACGTCAGTGCGCGGCTATCATAGATTTGGTGCTGCACCGGGGGAAACACATGGTGGGGTACAAGTCTATTAGCAGAAAATATAGAATAACTCAACCGTCGCTAAGACGCCTGGAAGAAAGACTCCTTGAAGACGATTTTTTTTCACAGGTTGGGTGGGAGTTCAATGTCATGGACTCCGGCCTCCTAACAGGGAGTGACACGGAGACTTCCTCCGATGGGGATTAGTTTTTTTTAACAAAACAACTTGTCTAATTGTGAGGTGAAGTCCAAGTACCGTCTGCCACCGGCGAGGAAGGTGACATTCGCTGAACAGTCCATGGTTGTGAGACGCTTTTCTGCCTTTATTTCACAGAAGAAAGTGTCCTCAGACCGTTTTTGTAACATCTGAAATCCATCGTCGAATATATGTTGCCTCGTTTATTTATGCAATGGATATGTGCGCCAGGCTCTGTTGGCAGCGATGGTGGTGTTGACCTCGCAACATTTGTTGCTGAGCGAGGAGTCCCAGACGCACATAATGTTGCTGCTGGGAGGGGTGTGTTGAGCTCTGCGGACACTGATTCGCTTGGAGGTGCATCGCCAAGTTCGAGTGTCGTTGTGATGGAGGATGTGCCACAGCGCAGGGCTAAGAGAAGGCGTCTGACCACCCCCGAACCGCTTGCCATGGCTATTGGTGTGCGGACTCCACACAAGCAACAACAAACACTAACTGCAGCAAAGCAGTCCACGCGCATGGTGGCGACCTTGGAGGAAGGGTCGCCGAGGACACCCCGCAAACAACGCCACCGCAAAGGGGATCCACGCCACCAGGAATGGTATAGAGAGGGGTTCAATGTAGATGAGGTGCCAGAGCCTGGCAAGAGACCACGTTCCATTACTGCTGTTTGCCAGTTGTGTTTGAGGTGGGGCATTACCAAGAGATACAAAGTGTTGTCATACAACCCGAGAAAGAAGTACCCGACCAGTGCCAGTTGGACGGGGCCCTCAAACCATTTGAAAGACAAACATAGCGTTTTCAGTATTGAGGCACTTCGAGATGAACTCAGTAAACCTCCGGGCAACCGGCAGATGAAATTGGGTACATCGTTGGAAACCTACCTGGAGACATGGCACCCTAGGACCTCAGAATGGAACAGGGCGGTGACCCACATGGCCAGGTACGTTAGTTTCGCTAATGCACCATACCACCTGGCTGAGACGGCGCCCTTCGTTCGTTTCATGCGAGCCTTTATTCCCCGTTGGCTATCTATTAGTAAGCAAACAATTTTGAGGTCGGTGGCAAGACAGGCCAATAACATTAAGTGGGAAATAAGGAAAGAGGTGTCCCAAATCTGAGACGAGTCGAGAGTTGCCATGACAGCGGACATTTGGACAAGCAGGAGCATGGACCCATATATAACAGTGATATTGCATTGGGTGGACGCCAATTGGAGCCTGAAGAAACGCATACTGGGTGAGTTTGGATGGTATATTCTGTGTCCTATGATATTTTCAATATTCGTGGTTGTCAATTGTTCACTGTTTGCATCCGTGCCATGATTAATGGCCACTCGTGTGTGCTTTGCCAACTGTATCATGTGCACTCGCTGCACTAGTACCTGCCTTCACCGGCCGGGAATCACGCCTTATTGAACATAAATCGTGGATGCTGTGTTGCCATGGCACGATAGCAATGAGTACTGGCCTGTATCGGCCAGTATAGTATGACATATATTATGTGCAAAAGGTAACCCCCGTCTTTTAAAGCACAACACGTTGGTGGTGTCAGGGACTGCCAGCTTCCCTGAGAGACACACTGCAGACGCGATAAGCCGTGCCTTGCTCAAGATCCGATTGAAGTATGGCTTGCACCCTGTAGTTCCGCGTGACCAAGTCATGACGGAGTCGGAGATGGAAGCGAACCCTGTGCGCGCATTTCAGGATGAGTTGCCGTGCGATCGTGTGGCTCTCACCACGGACTGCGCCTCCAATATGAGTTCAGCAGCCGAGAAAAAGGAGATTTTTGATTGGCACCCCTGCATTTGCCATTTGTTAAATACCACAGTCAAGGCGGGTTTCCAAAATGTGAAAGAGTTTCAACAGCTCGTCCAGCCGCTTCGCGAATTGGCAAGTCATTTTCACAAATCGCCCGCTGCTTGGAAGCTTTTCCACCGCGTGAAAAGGAAGATGCTAAAGGAGGAAGTGGCCGGCGATGTATCATCAGATGATGAGGAGGAGGATTACTCAGGTGTAAGGGAAGAGGATGATGTTGCTGAGTTGCCCGATGATCCTGATGCAGATCTGACGGTTCCTAACAATGAAATGGAGCGGGCTTGTCCAAAGCGAATATTGCGTCTGGGGACTTGGTGCCCGACGAGGTGGAACAGCATGTATTTTTTGATTACAAGGCCGGATATCCGCGCGCGCTGCGCAAGTGCGGTTCTCTGATTAACCCGACGGTGCGGCATCATGCGGCCGGCTGGACTACTCAGACGTTCTTTGATATTTGCGACACAATGCACGTAACTGTTTAGTATGCTAGGGCCAAATAGAAATGGTATTTGAAGCCTTAGCAAGTAGATGAATGCAGGCGAGTTTCAACATGAGTTGAACATGTCCAATTGCAATGACTTTCAGTCACCAGGATTTGGCGTCTTACGGTCAAGTTTAGAATACCAATTAGTGCATGAAATGGTGCACCGGTCGTTGCATGCAGTCACGCACCAATTGTTGTAGGATTGAACGCAATGATTGTTGTACCAATTTATACATCAATTGATGCACCAATAGGTGCAGTGACTAGTACATGGCAACGAAGGCAGGTTTTGAGCGATGGAACATAATCATCTGGATTGATGTTGTAGGATCCAAATTATGGGTATTGAGGGGATATCGTGCATCAACTCGAGTTGGTGCCTTGTGCACTGCACGGTTGGCCTTTATAATGTTTTCTTTTGCACCTTACGAGTAATAGCATTTCAGCGGTTGCTCCAAATCAATATTGTAGAGAATCTACGGTTTGATCGGAAAAAATAGATGGTACCAAGCGGGCTTCTTTTCAACTAACAACGTTCTATCCTCCTTGGCAACCACAGAAGGGTGCACAGGGTAGGTGCAAGTGGATAATAGATTCTGTTGATATTGTGCATGAGTTGTGATAGATTTTGTTCCTGTTTGTTATTTTTCTGTTTGTTTTGGATGGGGTTTCCGTTGCAGGTCAGCATCCGTTTTGCTTTCAGCTCGACGCGTTTTTTTCTTGAACGCTTTTTCATCCGTGTTGATCCGGGACATGAGCGTGCGCCCAGAAGCGAGTGCCAAGGAGCGAGCGCTCAGGAGCGAGCGCGTTGGAGTGCGCCTGCAGCGAGCTGTGCCCATTGGGAAGGGCGAGAATGAGGCCCAAGGCGGGGCAGCCCAGGCGCTGGCTGCCAGCGCCTCGGCTGCCCTGTGATTGACCGCCAATTGACGGGTTCCACAGTAGGCGATCGTCACAGCTAGGCGGTTGGTGGGATCGCCTGCTGTGTTGGCCAAGTTGGGCGCCTCAATTGCCACTGGGTCGCCTCTCAATCGGAGACTGCGGCTGAGCAGGCGTTGTTGGCCATTTAACCGAACGCGGGCAGCCAAGCTTGCAGAGCGTGGCCAAGCCAACCGTATGGGGTTTTGTGTAGAGGTGGCCACCCGGATCCGTTAATAACGGACGAGGGTGCCGTCCGTTAAATATCCGTTAATTTAGCGTACCCCGCTCTCTCTCTTGCTGACGTGGCACGGATGGCAGCGGACGGCTGGTGCCAGTCAGCGGACTCTGCGGATTCCGCTTGGGCGTTAACGGATATTTTCCAACGGACCGGAAGCCGCGCACCCCATCCGCTAATTTAGCGGATGGCAGTGGACGTGTGTGCCGAATCAGCGGATGACAGGCAGTAAGTACTGATTTCCGAATCTGCGAATCGGGTTGATTGCCAGCGTGGCTCAGCCAGCGTCCACATACCGCGGACCTTATTTGGTCGCTCTTCTGTTGCTGCCGCAGTCTCCAACCCTTGCCGCCCCACCAGCCACACCATGGACCCAGCACCTGCCGGGCCAAGAGGTAAGGCATACCGCGCGGCGCGCGCACGGGCGGCAGAACCAGAAGCCAGGGCAACGCCCTCAGTACCGCCGACCTGGCGGGAAATTCCGGGCCGCGCTGGGTGTTGGGGGGGGGGGGGCTCGGATGTTCTGTTGGCCGAAAACCTGTCTGTGGCCGGATGCAATCCGCCGCTGATGCACAGGCATACCGCGCTAGCCTGCTTTCTGGCCAGGGCAACGCCCTCAGTACCGCCGACCTGGCGGGAAAATCCGGGCCGCGCGGGGTGTTGGGGGGGGCTCGGATGATCTGTTGGCCGAAAACCTGTCTGTGGCCGGATACAATCCGCCGCTGATGCACAGGCATAGCACGCTATCCTGCTTTCTGGCCAGGGCAACGCCCTCAGTACCGCCGAACTGGCGGGAAAATCCGGGCCGCGCGGGGTGTTGGGGGGGGGGCTCGGATGATCTGTTGGCCGAAAACCTGTCTGGCCGGATGCAATCCGCCGGTGATGCTCAGGCATAGCGCGCTATCCTGCTTTCTGGCTAGGGCAACGCCCTCAGTACCGCCGACCTGGCGGGAAAATGCGGGCCGCGCGGGGTGTTTGGGGGGCGGGGGCTCGGATGATCTGTTGGCCGAAAACCTGTCCGGCCGGATGCAATCCGCCGGTGATGCTCAGGCATAGCGCGCGCTATCCTGCTTCCTGGCCAGGGCAACGCCCTCAGTACCGCCGACCTGGCGGGAAAATCCGGGTCGGGGGGGGTCTCGGATTATGTGTGGACTTTGGAAGCCTGGTGGCACATGGCCGGGTGGGAAGATCATGGTCGGGGTTTGACTTCATTCCGGGATTTTACCTGCGACCCTCACCAACTGTGTTGCATTGTAGGTGCGACCAGTGCTGAAATGGAAAGCAGGCAGGGACGCCTTCGACATGAGGGACGTGTAGGTGCGGTGGACGTGTACCTCTGTGCAGCAAGCCTGAGTGTCGCCTATTGTGGCTGGGTGTTATAGGGAACATCGCGGGAAGTCGGGTACAATCGCAATGTTGATTCTAAGGCTGGTAATCCAAGGTTTGTATGCCTCTGGCTGGAAACCATGCATCCATTCGGGCACCTACTGTCCTGCGTATATGTTGGAAATGTACTTAACGTTGTGTGTGGTGCTGCAGCCTCACCAAGCTGAGTCAATGCAGATCCACAAACCATCGGGAGGGGAATGGCGAGCGCAGAGGAGCAGCAAGACGAAACCTCACTTGGTGAGTGGATTACCACTACACTTGCTGAACTGTATTTTGCTGTCGTCTTTGGCGGCTGTGGCTGTGTGTGTTTGTGGGTGGGTAGGGTGTTGCACCATTCTGGCATGGCCACCTCGTTGGTGGCAGTACCCGCCGTCACCTGGCTGGGGAAACCTTGGCAGTTGGTTCCTTCCATGTGGCTATGCACTGCACAGGGTGCACCACTTGTCGCTGCAATACCCATCGTCTTTGCTTACATGCCACCAACATTATCTGGCAGTACCCGCCGTCACCTGGCTGGGGAAGTCTTACCACTTTGTTACTTTTATTTGGCTGCACACTGTACAGGGTATGCTGTATGTCCCTGCAGAACCCATCGCCTGTTTGTCCTTATGTGGCATCACCATTTTGTGGCAGTACCCGCCGTCACCTGGCTGGGGAAACCTTGGCAGTTGGTTCCTTCCATGTGGCCATGCACTGCACAGGGTGCACCACTTGTCGCTGCAATACCCATCGTCTTTGCTTACATGCCACCAACATTATCTGGCACTACCCGCCGTCACCTGGCTGGGGAAGTCTTACCACTTTGTTACTTTTATTTGGCTGCACACTGTACAGGGTATGCTGTATGTCCCTGCAGAACCCATCGCCTGTTTTTCCTTATGTGGCATCACTATTTTGTGGCAGTACCCGCCGTCACCTGGCTGGGGAAACCTTGGCAGCTGGATCCTTCCATGTGGCCATGCACTGCACAGGGTGCACCACTTGTCGCTGCAATACCCATCGTCTTTGCTTACATGCCACCAACATTATCTGGCAGTACCCGCCGTCACCTGGCTGGGGAAGTCTTACCACTTTGTTACTTTTATTTGGCTGCACACTGTACAGGGTATGCTGTATGTCCCTGCAGAACCCATCGCCTGTTTTTCCTTATGTGGCATCACCATTTTGTGGCAGTACCCGCCGTCACCTGGCTGGGGAAACCTTGGCAGTTGGATCCTTCCATGTGGCCATGCACTGCACAGGGTGCACCACTTGTCGCTGCAATACCCATCGTCTTTGCTTACATGCCACCAACATTATCTGGCAGTACCCGCCGTCACCTGGCTGGGGAAGTCTTACCACTTTGTTACCTTTAGGGGGCCGTGCATTGTACAGGGCGTGCTGCATTTCTCTACAATAGCTGTTGTCTTTGCTTTCGTGCTACCACCAGTATGTGGCAGTACCTGCCGTCACCTGGCTGGGGAATCAGTGTATTATGTGCCTGTGTTAGGTCGGAAGCGGCCCCTCAACAGGGGCCAACGTTATAAGGATGGCCGAAAGCGGCGGCACAGACACAACAGGAAGGGGGGAAGGAGACGTGCAGGGGTGAAAGTCAGGCGGCGGATAGAAGCTGCGCGCGATAGGGAAGCTCAGCGCGATAGGGAAGCTCTAGCAGATAGATTAGAGGAAATACAAGAAGCGGGGTTGGGTGGCCTGCCCTCGGGGGTGTGGCGGCCCATACAGGACCACCTCGCCCCCATGGACCAGGCCCGGTTAGCCGTCGTAAGCGGATACATTAATAACGCATTGGGGGGGTCCGAAGGGGCACGGTTACGAAAGGAAGAACACGAGAGACAGAACCCCCCCCAGTCTTGGGGAGAATGGCACAAGCGTCGCAAGCAGGAACGCAAACAAGTGGATATGAATCGCCGGGCTGCTTATAAAACACGTCAGTGCGCGGCTATCATAGATTTGGTGTTGCACCGGGGGAACACATGGTGGGGTACAAGTCTATTAGCAGAAAATATAGAATAACTCAACCGTCATTAAGACGGTTGGAAGAAAGACTCGTTGAAGACGATTTTTTTTCACAGGTTGGGTGGGAGTTCAATGTCATGGACTCCGGCCTCCTAACAGGTAGTGACACGGAGACTTCCTCCGATGGGGATTAGTTTTTTTTTCTTTTTTTTTTTTTGTGAGGTGATGTCCAAGTACCGCCTACCACCGGCGAGGAAGGTGACATTCGCTGAACAGTCCATGAACAGTCCATGGTTGTCAGACGCTTTTCTGCCTTTTTTTAACGAAGAAAATGTCCTCAAACCGTCCTTGTAACATCTGAAATCCATCGTCGAATATATGTTGCCTCGGTTATTTACGCACTGGACGTGTGTGCCAGGCTGTGCTGGCGGCGATGGTGTTTTTGACCTCGCAGAGTTTATTGCTGAGCGAGGAGTCCCAGACGCACATGATGTTCCTGCTGGGAGGGGTGTGTTCAGCTCTGCGGACACTGATTCGCTTGGAGGCGCATCGCCAAGTTCGAGTGTCGTTGTGGTGGAGGCTGATCCAACTGTTCATAGTTTTTGCTTGTGTGAATAACAGCATGCATATGACTTCTGCAGTTGAGGCACGTGGTGAAGGCGCCCGAAGTCCAATCCTCGGGCTCATCATCCCAAGAGGCTGCAGCACAGGCTGTGCAGCAGAGCTGGCTTGACGCGGCATCACCCCCACCTAAGGGACCACTACGTTTCCGACGATCAAAGAGGAGAAGACGGGCCCCATCCTCCCCACAGCATATGGACCCCATCGAGGCCGAAGTCGAAAGGTGGTTTGAATTGAAATGGACACCAGCATGTGAGTATCAAAAGAAATGGAGTGCAGGGGATTGGTGGCGAGAGAATCATACCAGCTTCCCCTTGGTGGCCAGGCTTGCACATCGAATACTAGCAACACAGGTGAGTGGTTGAGTACAACTGGCTATGCATACATGCCACAGTGCCCTTATGAAGTTCACAGGCTGAGAAGTACTGAGTATTTTTGGTTGTGTTGCAGGCCTCCAGCGCCAGTAGTGAACGATCTTTTTCCAAGGCCGGTCTAATAGTTCGGGCCAAGCGCATGGTTCTCAAGCCCGAGAACGTGGATCATTTAAGCTTGCTAGGGTGGCAGATGGCAGAGAGTGGATGGTCGCAGCAGAAGCTAGCGCATCGACGCATTTGGTGGAAGGGAGGGAAGGGAGGGAAGGGAGGGAAGGGAGGGAAGGGAGGGAAGTAGTGACTTTGGATTCCAAAGTTTGGATCACCACCGGTGACCACCCTCGTTGCCCCGGCGTGGAAACTGTGGAGTACCGCCGCAGCAAGGGTGCGGTTACCATAGAGATAGAAGATAAGATATCATGACTTGTAATATTCCGTTGTCCTGTGTTGATGTGCACACCTTGAACACACTATGTTGAGTGGTGGATGAACCTTGGGTATCATATAGATAGAAGAAAATTTTATTCAAGAAATGCGTCCCAACAAGTACTGCGATTGGTGGATAGACTTTACAGTCGCTGCCCTGGCGTGGAAACTTCTAGAGTACCGCCGCAGTGAGGGTGCAATAGGTAGAGATGGACGATAACAAATAACGACTCGTATTATTCATTGCCTGTTTTCATGTGTTGAGCTGTTGAACTTCGACGTACTATGTTGGATGGGCTTTACACTCGCTGCCCTGGCGTGGAAACTGTGGAGTACCGCCGCAGCAACCCATCGTTATATGTGATACGTATCACCCATTCCCAAGTATGTTGAGTGGCTCAACTGTGTTCAGAGGTGAACCCTCTTTGCCGCCTGCCTCAAGTGATGTGGGTGTTTGTGTGTCCGCGTTTGGTATTGCAACTATGTCCAACCCTTGCTGCAATGGCCGGGAAGACTTGCAATGGGAGTGTGGTGCGCACTGCGTACTATGCAGCAGTACCAGCCGCAGCAAGTGGTGCAGGTTGGCATGCCATACACTGGAACTTTACACACGGCTTGTGTGTTGTTCAGTTCTCCAAAACACTCCATGCATTACAAACCGCAGAATACATGACCTGGAAAACGCCCACACACGTTTATGAAGCGTGCAACCAACACAATTCGAGCTGCTGCAAAATGGAAACCCCTGGCAACTTCGCCTTGACCTTGCCGTGGCTGGAAAGCAAGTACCTACGTGACAGAACGGACCAAAATTATGAATCCACGGATGTTTTGTCGCGGACCGGACGCCGCGCACGCCCTCCGTTAATTTAACAGCAAATAACGGTGAAGAAAAAGTGAGAGCCGGATTCTGCGGACGGCAGTACGGCAAACAGCGGACCGGATGTTACCGGACGAATATCACACTCACTTTTACGAACCGGACGCAACGGAGCGGACGGTACCCGAGTGTGGCCACCTCTAGCCCATAGTGGAAAGGTGTGATGGTTTTGGTGCACAACATACCACCTCTGCCACATTGTTTCATATCCTTAAAAAAATCATTGGGCCTGTCAGCTCATCTGTCGTGCACACACACCCTGCCTTTGTATAAATGACCTTCAGCACACTGCCTGCGTGGCATCTCTGCCCCGGGGGCTGTCATTGCGTGGTCTTGGTCTTTACTGCATGTTGTATGTTTCTTCCCATTTGCCCCTTTGGTGACATCCAACCTTTGATATCAGTGTTGTGGTTTGATTGCCAATGTGGCATCCGGTTACTGACTAGTTCTACCCGCCCATTGTACAGGGACGTGGGCCCCATCCCAGGGGAGCGTGCAATATTCTTTGGTCACTCACACAGGGCCCCAAGACCTGCCGACGTGAGACCGTTCTGACCGGAACACGACGTTGCCCCCGGGGTGACTGTCGCCATTCGGATGGCAGACGAAGATGCCGATGCCTGGGCCCGTGTGTTTGACATCGCCAGAGTCACCAGGGTATTCGACCCCAGTGAAGAAAACGGATATGACGTGCACCACTTTGAAGTATAGTATTACGCTTGTGAAGGCGTTGTGGAGAACTGCGACCCTGACAACCCTTCCTTCATCAGTGAAGAAGTCCAACTAAACAACCCGTGGTTCCTTACGGGCCAAAAGGAGGTCATCCCTTGGACGGCAGTGGTGAATGAGCAGTGGGCGGGAGGAGATGGCCACTTATGGCCATGTTGGCGGGAGTGTCTAAGGCGGGAGCTTCCCCGCCTTCATTCCACAGATCCTGGCGGGGATTAACCATCTTTCAAAGATGTTGTACAAATTGTTGTATACGAATGCTTCTTGGGTGGTACCAAACTTGTAATATCCTTGGGCTAAAGTTGCCGTGTGTGTTTTATCTCCTCTTCCCACTTTGTGATGCATACAAGTTCTCGCTTGGCCGACACCAAGCCTTGGGGAGCAGTCGCGGGGGCAGGTTCACATCCAGTGGCGGGCACCAGGCCGTAACCAACGTTTAGCCAGTTGATGCGGTTCCGCCATGGCGGAACCGCAAGTAGGCTGCCAGAGCCGCCAGTGACTTGGCTGCCAACATTAAATGTACTACCGCCTTCGTTCGTCAGGTATGATACTTCAGCCATTTTATGTCAAAGAGTTGTAACATAACCGCACCTGTAGGAAACTTTAGTGGCAGACAATCACAAATGCGATGGAAGTGTTATGTCTCACGTTGCCACCTTCAACACCGTCACTTGTGGTTCTGCCGCGAAACTGCAAGCTTAGGCACCAAAAATGCCGAGATCTATATAATAATTATGGTGGCGGGTGACACCAGCACCAGCCCAAATACAGCGAAATTAATAACATGATATTGAAACAATATTCCACGATAGTGGGATCGACGTTGTGCAAATATGCTACCTAATAGGTTTGTAGCGTGGCGCAATGGGACATTTTGAACGGAAGGGAGTTTAATGGGCAATTCGTCCAACGCTGATATTTTGCAGCCAATGCTGCTTGTCCTTAAGGGCGTCATACGTGACGTTTGCCCACACCCAGTGGTCGGCATAGATGAATAAATGGGGTCCAACACTAAACCCCAGTACTGGATCTGCGAGTCCATTGGTGCTGCTCGCTGGATACTAAGGCATCAGTCGCCCCTCAGCAAATGCCCTGTGCATCTCCAGAAACCATTCAGGTATCACTAAGTGGAAGCTCGTCGAAGGTTGATACCATTTTCCTCCCTCCCATGATTCACCCACAGTGACCCTTGTGCAGAATGGCCCCGCTTCAATTTGTGCTGCTTCACTGTTGCGCGATTTTGAGCGGTCGTTGCAAACAAACAGCCGTCGTGTTGGGACTGACCATTGTGAGCAGGGCAGAAATGCCACAAAAGATCTTGATGCGGCACTACGCACTGCACCGGGTGCAGAAGGGTCCCTTCTATGCACTCGTCCTGCACAGCAACGTGCAATGTTCCCCAAGGCCAGCGGCTCAATTGATCGTCACAATGCATGTCCGTCTGACGCAGCCACAATGACGCTGGCATCGCTATTGCCTTTCGTTCTCTCCCCCAACTCAGACACGGACCAATTAGTCATTTTGCATCATTGTGTCATTCAATGGGATGGATGAAGATACTTTTTTGGATGGACTTTCGAAATCGTGTGTATACATGGCATATATGGCACATATGCCTGTAAACCGTCCTGAACAATAGTGAGCACTTCCAGCAAGCTATTGCCCGAGCATCGCTCCCTAATTGGTTGCCGCAAATGTATAACATATCACATGGCACATGTGAGCAGCTACCATTCACCAACACGATCGCATTCGGGAATGGCAGGACTTGTCCACTCCTTTGGGATAGCGTCCCCGATAAGGACCATATTACACGTATTCATATATTTACAAAGACGGGTCGTGGTTGACCGGTTAGGCGTTAGGGCTTGTTCAGATTAGCGGTAATTGACCACTAGCCTAGTTCCATTTATTATTGATTCTTAATCCAATGATTAAATTTCAATGGCGAAGCTGAGGACATTACAAGAAATCATCATTTCAGGGAATTCCATAAAAAACAAATATTGTTTGGATAATGTATATTCTCCAAGAGTTGTATAATTGAATCGCTTTCATTTATATTGTTCGATGATTACGTACGTCCTCCATCCAAGATTAATTGTCGTCTATGACTTTGGGTCATTGCTTCTCTATCGTACCTACATAAGCTTTCAATGAAATTTCACCCAAAGTTGTGCTTGTAAGTTTGGAGCATACTGTCAAAATTTTAAGCCAATCCACTGATTATTGAAGATTTGGAAGTAATTTGTGCCAAGTGTCTTTCTGCATAGTAAATATCAATATCTGGGGACAATAATAACCATAATTTATATTTCACCTAACGCTCAAAGGGGTCGCGTCTTACTTTTTCTTCTTGAAAATGGGTAGTCAAGGCTTCTGGAACCCAGTCTTTCCGATTTTGAGCTTGCTTTGTAATTTTGAGGCCGTCAAAAATTACATTTAAAACGGCGGAGTTAACTCACACTTCTCTCATGTGTAACACTCCGATCATCCCACACTAACGGATCCATAGCATAGATCCACAGCACCGACTCCAATCACTAATTGACAGCACCAACTCACGCACGAATTTTGTTTTTCAAATAGATGACAATTGATCTCGGATAGAGAAAGTACAATTGAATGACCGTCGCTTTTTCTCCATGTTACATTTGCAACTTTCCAGTTAGCATAACTGGAGGTCAGTGGCACAGCACCGATGTGAAATTCAATGAGAAAATAAGTGGCCTTTACGATCAGTAAAGAGAGTTTAAATTGAACGGATAGGCCAGGGCGGGACGATTTGTGAAGGACACTCACGCGGTCTGGTTTTGGCATTTTCGTCAGTCAATGGACACCTTCTCACTCTCACCACAGCCGAGGTCGCACTCTTGTTGTAAGCCTATGCACCTCGCTGTGTCGCCACTATTTTCGCTGCTTCACTTCGCGAAGTGAAGCCAGCGCAGGCCCTTTGGGAACTCTGTCTCTCCACGTGGACTGCGATCCACGCTGCACCCCGGTACAAGTGGACCTTGGGCCGTGCCTTCCCTTCATGGGAGACCTCGGAGCCCAGCTGAACCAGATCTCAGAGCAGCTGGCGCAGTTCTCCGCGTCTGTAGACGCCAGATTGAAGATCTTGGAGCAGCCTCAAGCTGCATTGGCCACCCCCGGTGGATCTGCCGCGGGGGGGCATTCTGATGGAGCTACAGGAGCCGCAGCGAACCAGCCCAAGAGGCGGAGCTGCTGGAACGCTACCAATCAGTGTGCGTCGCATTGACGGGCTGCCTACCGGATCGCCCTTTGCAAGAGTATTGTTGTGACTCAGCCTTGGGGCTTTCGCATTGGGAGTCCAATCCAGTTGGCAGACCTCCGTGGGTGCGGGGTGTGGGCAAGCATTTCAATCTCCTCGACACTTGCTACGGTCAACGATTGGCTAAAGATCTGGGCGAGAACAGCCCTTTCTTTCACGAAGTCGCCGGGTGGGCGCCTGTGGCGAGCTACTTGTTTGACGCGGTGGCACAGTTGTGTTTGATTGTCGGGCACCCCAACTTCCCCCACCCCCAGAGAGCGCAGTTGGTGGGCGTGACCGAGGCTTTGCAACAAACACTGGACGCGGCGCTGGCCCGTTTGAGGGTCCACGAGTACCGTGCTCAGTTCGATCGCCGCGGCGTTCCAGCCGCAGCAGGATTCCAGGCTGCGCTCGCATTGGAAGGTCAGCAATCGGCGTACAGGCCCGCAATCGCCGTCCAGTACGACAAGCAATTGCTCGAGTCCGTTCGCAAAGCCCACGGGAAGCTTATCGCCGACGGATCCACCAAAACCGCGGGAAATCGTTCGCGGGGTGGAGATCACAGCAGCAAGCGCCAGGGCAATCCGACTGGCGGCAAGGGCAGGGGCAGCTCCAACGGTTCCAACAAAGGGGGCAACGCCTAGCCCCCCCTTGGATACCGGCCTCGCGAGAATGCGGGGACGGGGTAACTGGCGACGCAGGGCAGGTCGCCGGGTAGCGGGCACGTCAGGCGCGTGGGGCATCCCTGGCGCGTCATCTTTGACAGGTGCCGCGACTTCAATCAATGCCCAGTCACGATGGACATTCGGTACTGTCGCGCACCCGATACCGACAACTGCGGTCCCTGTACCGCAAGTACAACGTCAACCCGAGAGACTTCCCGGCGTGTCGAGTCCGGGCAGCCCTACCAGTATGGAGACGGATGACATCGGACCTTCGGGTTCTGAGCTGGATCCGGGACGGTGTCCCCATCTCATGGCAGTCCGGACCACCAAGACCGTTCCATCACGGGAATTCTGTCATGCAAGGGGAACATCGGACGGCTTGGGAAGACCAGATTCTACCACGCTACATCCGAATTGGGGCTCTCAGACCAGCATCATGCCAGGATTACGTCAGCAGAGCCTTCCTAATACCGAAACGGGACGGGGGTTATCGCTTAGTGATCGACCTCCGACATCTCAACGCGCATTGTCGGGTGCCGACAACCCGTTTCGAGACGCTGGCGACACTCTCCGGCTGGATGGAACCGGAGAGTTGGATGATTGCTTGGGATTTCCGAGACGCCTACATGCATCTGAGACTACAATCGGACTTCATCAAATACGTGACAATTCAAGTGAATGGCGAGTATTGGGAGGTACCCACCCTTTCCTTCGGGTGGTGCGGGAGTCCGTTTTACTTCACAAAACTACTCCGGCCTTTAGTCACCTTCCTCAGGGCACCGCAGGACAGCATATCGTGTCCTCCCTTGAATTTCCCCTCCCTTCGTCAATTGTGGGAGGCGAACTACTTCATCAAAATCCTGCCCTATTTGGACGATTTCCTAGGGGCAGGAAGCGACAGGCAGAATTTGCGAGCCTGGGGTGTCCTAGTGAGGGCGCTCCTAAGCGACTTAGGATTGGAGATCAAAAACTCCAAATCCATCTGGGAACCAGTGACTTCGAAGGTTCACCTCGGCCTGGTTGTGGACTCATGGCGGGCCATGTTCCTTTGCCCGCCGGACTCCTTGAGAGTCCTCCAACAGTTGGCAAAGGACATCATCGTCAACAGCACCTTGAATGCACGATTGGTCACGGCCAGGAAGGTGGCCCAGTTCTGCGGCAAGGCGAACGCCTTGGCCCCGGCGATTGCCCCAGCCCAGTTTTTCCTGCGCGAGCTCTTCTCCAATCTACGGAACAAACAGAGCTGGAGCTCCCCAGTGCGCCTCAGTCGCGAGGCATTGGCGGATCTCCGTTGGTGGACGCAAGTTCCAGATAGGTGGCAGGGCAGAGCCTTTCTACGCCAACCAACGTCAGTATCGATGGCGACCGACGCCTCGGATTTTGGATGGGGCGCCGCCTTGGAGGATCCCCATTGCCTAACCTCGGCCCAGCCCCTGATAGCGCGAGGCTTCTGGACGGCGCAGGAGAGGATTTGGCATATCAACTACAAAGAGCTGGAAGCGATCCGTTTGGGGATCAAGTGTTTCTTGCGGAACTTGACCAACCGAACAGTGCATCTACAAATGGACAACCAGACAGTCTGCCGCATTTTGGAAAAATGGTGCTCGAGGGCACAACCTCTGCACCGCAAGCTGCGCAAACTGTGGTGGCTGCTGGACACACATCGCATTACGGTGCAGCCCCAATGGATTTCAACAACAGAGAACGCGATTGCAGACGCGCTCAGCCGGGAGACGGACAAGGAGGACTGGCGCCTATGCCCCACGTGGTTTTGGCGCCTCGATCTGCGCTGGGGCCCACACACTATCGACCGCTTCGCCAGCTGCCTCAACTGCCAACTCGAACGGTTCAACTCAAGGTGGGGCGACGTAGGGTCAGAGGGCGTGGATGCATTCGCCCAGCACAACTGGCCCGAGGAGAACAATTGGTGCAATCCCCCCTGGTCTCTGCTACCTCGCGTGGTTCAGCTCCTTCACGATCTTCCGCACGTCCAAGCCACCGTTCTCGCCCCGCATTGGCCGGGCGCGGTTTGGTACCGACCATTGAAGGCGCTTTCCAACGATTTTTGGATTCTGCCTCGATCTCCGGCCCTCTTTCTACCGGGCCGGGAGGCGCAGGTGCCTCAGGGAGCAGCGCGGTGGCACGTCGAGGCTTTTCGAATAGACAAGGCGCTGGCGACCCACCCCTCACGCCATTGATCCAGCCAGGCACACCGCTGCCGCTCGCCGCCTCTGGCCTCCTCGATCAAGACGATGAGCAGAGCATAGTCGAGGCCCTCCTTTCCTCGAATGCTCCGTCAGGCCGCCGCTCCATATGGTCTAAGTTCGGCAAATACTGGCGCTTCTGCTCGGAGGCCAAACGCAGGTGGAGCCCTATACCGACTGAACAGCCGATGGTCTGGGCTTACGTACAATCTCTGCGGGATAGCACCCGCATCCAAGTACAGAGCGTGCCCCAGTACATCAGCGCAATTGCCACGGTGCACCGGTGGCTGGCGTTCCCCGACCTGCGCCCCCATGACTCGGTCGTGGAGCAACTTCTCAAGTCGTGGCATCTCAAGGTCAGCCCCCTTATCTCCAAGAAGCAGGCTGTGCCACTCCCCACTTCGATCGTCCTCCAGCTGGCCGAGGAGGGGTGCCGCAGGCATGCTCCACAGGAGATCCGCGCGGCCTTGGTGGTGGTTTTCGACACAGCCTTTTTGTCCCGGGCTGATTCTTCCTTCGCGACGGAGGTAGGCGATGTATCCGTGTTTGAGGGACCTTCTCCGGCGATCTTGTTTACAGAACGCAGATACAAGGGCAAGCAGGTCGCCAATCTATCGTTCCGGTGCCGCAGTTTTCAAACGGCAGGCATCTCTGCCTTCCCTTCCTTGTTCAGACGGTGGGTGGTTACCCGCCATGCGGCGTGGCTTCAAGCCAACAGGCCAGAGTCTTCCCTTCGTTGGCAGCTGCTGGACGAGCCGGCCCCTATGGCCAGGTTTCTTGGGACTTGTTTTGACGTGGCGAGCCGGATCCATTTCCGTGACCTTTTCGGTGATGGTGTTCGTTACACCCACCACGATGTTCGTCGCGGGGGGGCCACCGCCGCCTTTGCGGTTGGCGCATCCCTCCAGCGGGTTTGCTACTGGGGTGGATGGTCTGTTTCTTCCGACAGTGTGACCAAGTACATTGACTTCACACACGTCGCCACCCCCTCCGATTTCCAAATGTTTGGCTGGCTACGAGGGACGGGGGAGTAGCTGGCCCAGCAGTTCAGCCATCTCTTTCAAGCTGCAGCTCCCTCAACCAGCATTGCTTCCCCTGGCCCTCCTCCGCCTTCTTCACCCAGCTCCTATTTCGATTCGGGTGACGATCTGTAGCCCGTCTAGGCTCAATCTACCTTGGCTGCCCTGCTTCCCCTCCACTGTCTGGTCAAGCTCCTCTCGCCTTCGGAGGCTCATCCTGAAGCCTGTCTACGCTTGGGGTAGGGGCTCTGGGCCCCTCATTGTTGAAAAGATGGAGGCAATTCAGATGGGAGAGGCTCAGCTGGACCAAGTTTGATGGATTGCATGCAGATGTTAGCAGGGATTGAACACTTTGTTTGTATGTCTGATGTTTGTAGACAATTTCATTTTTGGCACAGACCTTTGGTCTTTTGTGCCTGGGTGGGAGAGGACCGCAGTGTACATTTAAGTGGCCTTTACGATCAGTAAAGAGAGTTTAAATTGAACGGATAGGCCAGGGCGGGACGATTTGTGAAGGACACTAACGCGGTCTGGTTTTGGCATTTTCATCAGTCAATGGACACCTTCTCACTCTCACCACAGCCGAGGTCGCACTCTTGTTGTAAGCCTATGCACCTCGCTGTGTCGCCACTATTTTCGCACCCACCCGCCCCCCGCGTGGTTGGTGGTTTCACCTTTGGATATTGGTTTTTCTGTGGGATCTGCTTCGACGTGACCTACAAGTAGGGCCTGAAGGCAATTCAGATGGGAGAGGCTCAGCTGGACCAAGTTTGATGGATTGCATGCAGATGTTAGCAGGGATTGAACACTTTGTTTGTATGTCTGATGTTTGTAGACAATTTCATTTCTGGCACAGACCTTTGGTCTTTTGTGCCTGGGTGGGAGAGGACTGCAGTGTACATTTAAACACCAAATTGGGGTCAGATTGAAGAGGCGAATGCCTGGCACCAAGCAAGCCATAGTTATTGGCCGGTCATATGCTTGCTGACATACGATTCACTCCTCGACTTGATGGAGATGGTGGGAGGACAATTTGCCAACGATCAGTTCCACTTTTGCTAGAAGCACCAGTTTTGCTGTTGTGAGTTGGTGCTATCAATTGGTGATTTGGGTCGGTGCTGTGGGTCGATGCTATGGCCGGTGTTGTGGGATAGGCGACGTGCTGTGCATCAGAGAAGTGTGATTTGAGTCCGCCGTTTGGAGCGTGAACTCTGATACCGGAAAAAGAGCCATACTCTGATATATGAAAAGAGCCCCAAGTCTCATTCTTGCCTTCTCTTAGTTTGGTCGTAAGGCAAGTTGAGTTGAGTCTTGGCTGCCTGTTAGGCCAAGCACGGCAAGTGCGCTTGAGCACCGCATGTACCAAGGTGACCACGGAGGACGAACCAAAGCGTTTGACCTGTGCTTCGAATGCGTGATCAACGGCGTCTGTCCGTGCCGTTGCTGCAACCCATCGCTGTGCCCATCCGACTGCGATGGTAGCACCTCGAGCTGGGACGGCCAAAGAACACTGGCAGCTTAGGGCATGCATGTGCAGGGTCTCCGTCTCCGCACCAGTGGTCTGTATCGGAGCACCCTCTTGGGCCGTCACACTAAGCCTCGGCGGTGTCACGTGGAAAAAATCTCCAACTTTGAGTGCAACGCCCCCCTTTTCGGATCGTTTTCCTCCCTGGAAAGCGCACGCCCAGCCCAGCCCCTCAAAGAGTCTAGCAGTCACTTGCTTAGGAGGGGGTGCCCTTTGTGTGACCCGTTTCTTTCTCTCTGCAACAAATCCCGCCCCGGCACCTCACGTCAGTTCTAATCTTACCAATCTTCCCAAATGCCCCGCCCCCACCAAATCAAAGGGCCACATCTTCTCGATGAGCCCGGTCCCGGGCCGCCGGCCCGGGTCCAGTCCCCCAAGGTCAGGGCGCCCAGCCCCGCGGGTCCTCCTGCCGCGACACGCCAACCCCACCCCCATCCCCACCCCTCCTCCCCTCAGGCATAGGCCGCGCAGCCCGTAAAAAGGGGCCAGGCAAAGGCAAGGCGTCATGGCGCAGGAGCCCGAGAAGGTCGCCGCGGAGCAGGGCGCAAATGCTGCCGGAGAGAGCGGGGACAAGAAGGACGAGCACGCCGCGCGCATCCAGGTCTCCCTGGGCAAGAAGCCGCTGTTCTTTTACGTGAATTTGGCCAAGAAGCTGATGCAGCAGCACGGGGAGGTGCAGCTGTCGGCGCTGGGGTTCGCGATGTCGAACATGGTGTCGGTGGCGGAGATTCTGAAGAAGGAGAAGCTGGCCGTGGAGAAGCGGCTGACCACGAGCATCGACACGCTGAGCGACCAGGGCCGCCCACGCCCCGTGCGCAAGCCCAAGATGGAGATCGTGCTGGTGAAGAGCGACACCTTCGACGAGATCATGGCCGCGGAGAAGGCCGCCGCGGACAAGGCGGCAGCCGAGGAGGCCGCCAAGGAGGGGGCGGACAAGAAGGCCGCCGATGGGGCCGCCAAGGCCGAGAGCTGAGCGCGGGGCAGGCAGCAGGCCGGCCGCCCGGCTGCGTTGCTCCGTGCGTCAGATGTGTCGAGGGCGCGGGCGCGGCGCGGCGAGAGTGGCCGGGAGAGCGGGCACAGCTGCAACGGGGTCGGTGTGCCAAAGCCGGATGGCCATGCAGCGAGGCGTATTACTTGGGTGACAGTCTCCCCCTTTTTCCGGACGCGGCTCTCCTTGCTTGGGGTTGTGCGTTCCAGTTGTACAGTCTTTTAAACATGGTCGGAGATTTCCTGGTGACTCCTTCCGGCATTCCTGTCTCGGCGCCGAGATGCCGAACGGGCACCCCCCCCAGGGCTTTCTCCCTGTGGCCGTGGCTGCTGAGGAGCGAACGGAGCGCGCAGCGACTGGTGCCTGGCCGCATCCCCGACGCGCCAGGGGCCATCCGCGGCGGCCTGATCGGCACCAAAGCGTCCGGTGTGCGCAAAATCCAACCAAGGGAACCCAGTTGCGGGGTGTCCCGAACAACAGGGACCGCCCGCCGCCCGGGCGGAAGGCGGCGTGGAGCTGCCAGTGGCCGCCTGGCCCCGTCGCCCCCTCCCTCACTGTCACAGGCCAGTCGCCTCCAGAAACCCACGGGGGCGCCAGGACCTGCGGGCATGACACCTCCTTGGACGCCCCGCGCCCAAAATTTGGTGTGCGTCGTCAGCGGGGCAAAATGGGGAGGGGGGCAGGGAGAGTTGCGGGAACACGGGTAGGATTTGTTAGAGACGAGGAGCAGGTCGTACAAAGGGCAGCCACTCCTAAGCAAGCCCATGCGAGACTCTTTTCCATGCTGCGAGAAAAGATGAGCACAACACACAAGCAACTCAAAAGGCGGTGCCGGGGTTGGGCAGTCGCCGGGGACGACCGACGGTCCCCCAAAAGGCGTGTCGCACATTGGGAGTGGTTGCGAGTAAAGAAACTGGGGGAGGGGGGGCACAGCCCAGGGCGGTTGGCTCGTGCGTGTGCGGCTCGGTGGCATTGTGGAATGACTCCGTGCGTTCTTATAAACAGGGCGTCGAACTGGTCGCGCCGCATGACAATGCGGAATCTTGCATCCCTTGGGTGCAGTCTATTTGGGAAGAGGGTACACCGAGGCTGGCCCATGCCAGAAAGCGTTTTTGTGGTGCCTCTCAAAACGTGTCATTCTTGGCCTGAAACACAGTAGAAGCTTGCAAAGGATAGTACAGGTAGGGCCTCCATAGGGACTCCACCGCTCTGTCACTTGGAAAATATGCTCCACGAGTGGAAGTGTGTTTTGCATGCTGTGGACAACCACCGCCTGGCGCAGCACCGGAAATCCAAGCAATGGAGAACAGGGCGGACGCCCACAGCCTTAGCATTCTCATACCCGCAATGTCTGCAGTACATGGGGTTGATCACACACCGGCACTGCGGGTCACTCATTTGCCGATGGCGTTGCTGCAACAACCATTCACTGCCCCAAGCAGGGCACATTCAAAACTCCCCTTCTTGAATACTGTAGAATCTTTGCCCACCACCCTGTCCAATGCCCTGCATCCAAGCATCATATGGGCGGCTCTGTGATGGACACAATGCGTGCCAGGTAGTTCACACTCAGCACGGGTAGTGTTGTATAAACGGACGGTCATTAGGGGTTAACGGGTTAGATGGGCGTACGGTTTGAGAATCGGAACTGTATCGGAATGGGGAAAGAAAGGTTGTCTGCTTGTCGTATTTTGGGGTGTATCGTAGATATCGGTACGGTACGGTGGATACGGTGACGATGCAGTATCGATACGGTGAGGTGTCCGGCCACGGATGTAACCCAGCTTGCACTGCACGGGTGTGCCCCAAGCCAGCCAACGTCAGCTGTGCTGTGTCGAGTGCCGAGTGTCCGAACCCGAGGCGGAGTGCGCGCGCGATCCCGCGTGCAACGATTCGGGGATCTGCGACCCGGGGCGAGCTGTTGGCCCACCAAGGGCGCGAGAGGCGCCTGACCACCACGCTTCCATCCTGCGCTAACAGGTAGGGCAACCCTCACAACCCTTAGGCTCATTGGGGACACACCACCCTGGATTGGACAACAGTCTCCAGTAACTACTTTCTCTTCAGAGGTATCAGAGGCAGCATAAGTGGCCATTTCCAGATTGAGTTAAGAATGGCTGGACTTCATGTCCGCATTCCCAACTGCACGCTTGCTGTTGTGGTTTTGGGATTGATGCAGATGCAACAATAGCCTGCACCATTGCCCAGCAGGCAATACGGCAGCGATTTGTCATTCTCTGAAGACCGAATTCACATAGCATTTGAGCATCTTCAAGTGTAGGTGGTGAATGCAGTCAAGATGCTAGTAAGACGCTCTTGCTATAGTCCAGGGATTTCACATGACGTGAGGTCCATTCGCAGCAGTTCGGAGGCAGCTGCTGAAGCACGCCCCACACTGACTGAGGCACAACTGCGGTGGGAAACGATGAGCACCACACAAGATCTTGGCGTCTCGCCCAAGCATGGATGCAGCAACTTGAACAGGTGATAGAGCCTTTCGCTGTGGGCGCTTGAGGCTGGCCAGGATATGCTGTCAACATGTTACTATGCAGTACCCGTTCAGTGCTTGTCTGGCCACACAACGATATCTTGCGTTGATGGGGAATTGGGTGATGCATAACGAATCCCTCGGGAGCGCAGTTTGTTCCTCCTTGACTGCTTTCCACCACTGCATGGTAAAGTCGACACTTTGCACCAGTGGCTGAAGCCAGCAGCAATGGGCGATCCAGAGGCAAAATTCATTTCCTATTTGTACATGGCAGTAGTTTCAAAGAAAGGTTCTCGTGGGCCCAGAAGGGAGCGACATTTGCCATGAATTCGAAATGGCAATGTGTCCCGTGGAATAAGGCATCAAAGTCAAGATACATTGACTCTCCTGGCTACTCCATCATGGTTGATACTACATTGCCAATCAAATCAAAAAATTGCATTACGTCGTACCCTTCCTACTCCTACCACTCACGCCGCTCGCGCTCCCACGTGTACACACACTTCCTCAACATTCTCCCAACCTGGAGGGCCCCCCTTCAGTCTCCGCCACAATGCATGCATCGGTTCGGGTAATCAGTTCGTGCTGCCGCCTTGATAAGCCCACAAAACAATGAGTACAAAAAAGGGCATCCACGTATAAAATCTGTTAGAGACTACTCCACTCTTCGTAAACAGCGCTTCCGGAAGGTTCTGCCGCTTCCTCTGATGGGTTGAAGTACCGAGCTCTTGGAGGGCACAGCTCACCATTCTGCTCCTTCACAAGTGCGTCCAGAGCACCGCCGGTGGAAACGAACTTGCTCCAATCGTCGTCCGCCTGAAAGGCAACCACAGAGCTCATCAGCGATTCCACTGAATTGTCACTATCACTCAATCTTGATCTGCATGCACGGTGCATTCCCAGCTTATCCTGCCCTGCATGGGGCATAACAGCATGTCATCCTAATGCAACTGTTTCGTGCCAGATTTGTTGCAATGCACGCATGCCACGCTGCACCTCGTCACAGAAGGGAACCCATGAACTCCACAATCTCAGACTCAACATTCCACTGCAGGCAACAAATCTGCCAATTCTTCAGGTTTCCGACCTGTGGGCAGTTCGATTGAGGCCACTGCACTGTGAATTGTACGGGGCAACATGGCGGTCTCACTTTGCTCTACCCTGCAGCACCCTTGCGCAAGGAAAGTTTCCTTAGGAAACGCCATGGCCTTGAACAAATGCGTGCCTCAGAAGACACATATGCCCCCACGGGGAAATCTGTAAGAACAGACAGCAGATGCCCCCCCTTCTGTACACCAACAGCACCCAATCGCCTCTCCTTCCAGCGAAAAGCACATTCCAGTGCCGCATAGGCATAGTACTGGCACACCACTGCCTGGCTAGTTATTCACAAACGCAATCAGAAAATCGACACCGGTACCAGGTGACCAATCTTCAAGCACCAGTCTCAGCCAAGTTCCAGAACATGCTCTGTAAATCGTCTACATGAAAGCCAGCTAAGGTGCACCAGAATTGATGCTAAGCCTGCCCCACAGACAGACTGCAACCATCGCCAGCCTCTGTAAAGATTTCCAAAACCAATGGGCTACAGCAGCACCACCACAATGCAAGTGTAGCGCACAGGTGCCAGGCCAGTGGCACTCCTTAACATCCTTTAGCAACAATCAATCATATTACCCAATGGCTGTAACACGTACAAACCACAACCCACATGGTCCAACTTTCACGTTCACCACGTCGACAAACAGGGCACCTCCCCATGCTGAGCTCAGAATTGCGGACATGTAGCAGACATGTAACATTCCAAATAGATAGGCCCCTCAACATACACACTTGCTTTGCCAAGCTGTTGCCTGTCCACAACCTGTTGCCTAATCCCAAATGGCTGATGGTGACAGTGCTGCACCCCAGAATGCATAAGTGGCCATTGCAAAGGGTGGCCATAGATGTCTTTAGTTATTATTCAGAACTTGCTGTTGGTCCCATTCGTGAGACAAGACGAGGTTGCAGACATTACAGGATATTTCCTCATATGGGGTGGAGACTATACATACGTACACATCTATACACATATCCTGTATTTGCTCATATTCCACTGTTGATTCTTGTTGCAATCTGCATTGATTGCATTTCCATTGTGCTCTCAGATTTCTGAACCAACTTCTACTTCTTGACACAAGAGCTTCACAAGCTTCCCACCCAGGAGGTTCAGCCCAGTGATGCATGACCCGTTTCTGCTTGCACCCACGCAAATCGTCACTCATGCAGTCGTGTCATCACAACAATGAATCAAGCCCACCTCAAGTACATCCCGCAGAACAGACCAAGTTGACAAAGCGCCACTGGTGCCTGTGGACTGTGCTTCTGATCCTGTGCCATTCTGCACAAGGGTCTTGGCCAAGGCTGCGATGCTGCCCACATGACACTTTCTCTTCCCGATAGGCATGCCACTCCCTTCCACACCTGCATGGAACACCACTGCATAAGTTGCATCATGGCTATTCAGGCCATAACAGCTTTTGTTGTGGTGGATAGGCCTTGGAATCCTTTCATTAAGTCCTTCAGTTTCACATGCCTTGACATGGGGACCCCCGAATGCATGTTGCATTCCTACTCATGCTTCACCGTGCTGTGGATGGGCTCGTTCGAGACTGCATAATCATTTTCTAAAGCACTGCAACAGCTTTGCTTAAATGCTGTTCAGTGTGGCAAGTATGTGGCATGCCTTCCTGTTTGCTGGAAAGACAATATCTGGGATTGCATCTTTAAACTGCATACCTTGAGATCCTCACCAGGATGCCCAAGTCTAACCCACAACAAACCTGTATATGATACAAGAGCGAATTATCTCCCTCTCCTGAAATTGTAAAATGACTGCGATGGTCTACTTGGCTAAACCATGATCATTTGGTTCGACCAGTGAGCACAGTCCACTGACTTGGTCTGGCGCCCTGCCACATGTGCCCAGCCTACTGTCCTTCATGGACAGGTTTGAAAGCCTATCAAGGTGATAAAGTTCCCACGGTGGGATGTGCTACTTGTTGTTGCAATATTCTGCATTTTTCGTTGTTGACCTCCAAGATTCCTGTACTTTGCCTCCCTTGGATGAATGCTCTGTGCCAGTCAAGCACAACATATGGCAAACTCCTGCTGCATAATGCCCTCGTTGAAATCTGCCTTCAGAATACAAAGTGGAGCAGCTGCAACTTGCAAGTGATGACCGGCAAATCCTGCTGCAAATCAAGTATTAACAAGGCATGTCAACTGTGTGGATTAACTAAGCAACCTTCGTATCAGCACAACTGTGTCAAATTTGTCACACCCTGCCAGATCATGAAGAGACACAGTAACCAAAGATTCACAGTCGCAAAACCTTACCAATTTCAGTTATGTACTTTTGCAGCGGCTTCTCCATAACCCTCACTTCGCCTCCCTTTCCCGCAAGCATTTCGCCATCAAAAACAGTTTTAAACAAGGACTCCGACCTGAAGTGCAGGAGCAGGAGCTTGATCAGGGATTAGGGTACAGGGAGTGCAACCAGGAGAATCTGCATGTCCATTTCACAGCCAAAAATCGATGCACACCTTTTCTGAGTTCCATAACCCTGCTGCTGCTCCAGAAACGGTGCCATCAATCCAACCAACTGCCAAATGTCACATCGCAAGTTCTGAGGCAAGATAGAAACCACATACAGCCCCAGCTGCATGCAGCCCAGCCTTGTAACTTGCAGCCTTGTAACAGATCTAAACATCAGCTGCAATCAGTGAACCCTCTTGATGCCTGCACTGCCCAACATCTCGATTCCTCTGTGCACGTTCATTCTTTTGCCTGTTTGCTACACAGAGAATCTTGCCTTGCCAGAGATGGGAGCAGCGCACAGTGTGCTGGAGCCCGCCAACACTGCACCATGGCAGGGCCGGAAGAGGCAGTGCAAATAGGCAGCGCACATCAGCGCCTCCGAGAGCTGCTGCCAACTGGAAGTCGCGACATCCCACCTGTTCTCTATTATGGTCTGCACTACTCGTGCAGCTGTGCACTGCAGGGCGTTGCAGTGGGGAGAGCGTACAGCCAGGCCCACTATCCTGCTGGTCAAGCCCGATGCGGCGATCTTTTCACTAATGATGTCACTGTGGGTGGAGAGCAGAAGTGCCACGATCTCCGCTGCCGCCAAACGATGAAGGCCAACAGCTGGCTGGCACAAACAGAACGTACTGTGAGATAAAACTGTGGGCAAATCGCCCTGCTCCAATTCCCCCAATGCTATGAAACTTGGCCACAAATACTTTGGAACCTCAGGATTTCAAGATATATTATGATGGTAAACTTTGGTGTGGTGGCCAAACGGGCAAAATACAGAGTGTTCAGCAGCCACAATGTTACAAATTCACAAGCCTCTACTGCACGGCCCAGAACTGAACCGTTTAAATAGGCACAGAACTGCTAGCAAACAAGCTGATGTGCTATCCACTATGAGGGCCTCCACCAGCTGCCAAGGAGACTCACCACACATATGCATCTACATAACAGAGTTCAGTGCCTGCATGCTTCCAAGTAACAGCAAGATTTCCAGGCAATCCTTGCTGGCTTTCACACAATATGCTGTATCTGCTTCCATGATGTTCCTGAATATCCCAGAAGCAAAGATGCAGCACACGGTGGTACCACTGGCGCAACTGAAGTCTTCAACAGTGGAATAGCATACAAACATGTGCAATGGCCTATGTGTGGGATTCTTCATGTTCCCTACAAAGATAAAACAATTTCTCTCTCTTCCTTGTGCTTCTGGTGCACAGAGCTGTTTCCATTTATTAAGAATCCCAAATGTGGACACATTGGAGGTTGACCAGCAGTGGGCGCAGACATCGTGATGCTTGGTACTGAGCTTTAATGTTTTCTGCCTAACAGCAACAGCAACAACAGCACCCAAATCCACAACCTTTGCATTTCCATAAAAAAGTTTCTCAACACCGACACTGCTGTTCTTTTCATGTAACCAGACTTGAAATTGGCCAGGCATGACTCTAACCATCTGGAGATATCACGGACCACCCCACAACACTTGTTTTCCACGGCATGACACTGATTTGTAACAGTATTGTGATTTTATCCCTAGCACAACGGCATCTGATTCAAAATGCGCCTAAACCCTAAACCCTAAAACCTATCTTGTAACCACCACGAGGTAATGTCACACGTCGCACAAAGTCCAGAAAACTACGCACAGTGTCCAGACTATTGGGTGTCAACCCAACCAAATATCTCAGCTGATCTGTAGTTTGCCTGGTGAAGCGAATCAACAAGGAAGAGCTGTTCCAACTCTGTACCAGCCCGCCATCGCCTTCAAAGGTGCAAGGGCCCTGTTTTGTCTACCAAACACAAATGCAATCAAAGCGAATTACATGTTGAACATGCCAGCCAACTGGGCAACAGATGCTGCATACACAGTTCCCACAAAGGCTCCTTGACCATTCCTTTGTAAGGATGGGTGGGGTGCCCATGGTTTGGTGAGTATCCCAGCTCCCAAAAAAATCCTCAACACCAGATCCACAACTGCCGAAACTGACCTGTGGGCTGCCACCATTTTGAAATGTGGCAGGTGGAGGTTCGACATCAAATATGGCAGACAACGTGTCCAAATGTCCAGATGCGCAAGCCAAGTGTGGCCTTGACGAGTCCACAGCCCCCTGGCCAATGGGTGCCAGAAATGTCTCCACTTCTGCCTCAAGGGGTCGTCCGGCTTCTGTAAGCACTGAGGACAGTGCCTGTGGTGTCTGCCCAGGAACTTTGACAGAATCTGCAATCTACCACGAAGGAAAAGGCAGAAAAGTTGCGTCATCGACAGGCACAACTGAAAGCAATTCTCTGAATCTCATTCAGTCACAAATGGAAGGAGTCAATCGCGACAATGGGGCTCAATCAGATATTGCAGGTCCAGGCTCTGGCCCAGGCTCAGGACGGTTTTTCATGTTCTTGACAACTTTCACCCATGCAGTCTGCCAGAAATGAGGCATCCGCACTGCAGTCACAAGCATTCAGGTCAAGGACCCTGCCATGGCCACAGCTGATGGTCAATGGCATGTTGTCACTGCAATCCAGCAGCCGAAGGCACACCCTAGACCATAGGAGCTAGATTACAGTCCACATTATTTGTACAACAAGCAGTACAGTGGAAGCCCAGCACAGCACAGCAGCAGTTTTCAACAGCATGACACCAGACCACCAGTTTCCTCCCAGTAAGACTTCCATCGTTAAGCATCCCCCAACAGTCCAGGCAGCCCAACCCAGACCACAGGCAGGCAACCATTTCCCCAAACACTGGTGGTCATTCCCCAAATGCATGCGAACATTTGCCTTCCCAGCTCCAACGATTTGCCATACCTTAGTGCATGCCCCCAATGCAGGTTCACACTACCGTACCTTCTGCCACAGCTCTGCTGCTAGTTCAGCCTCGGCAGTGTGGTCAACCATGGCGTCCACATCGTCGCGTATGTAGTTCCAGTCATGCGGGTCCCTGCGGAAGTATCTCCGGTACCTCCTCCAGGAGGTCTGGTTCCACGACCCTTCAGTGCTGCTCTCCTCCTGCTCCACCTTCTGCCAGCCAGCCGTCAGCTGCTGGTTATTACCAGTCCCTGAAACCATCTGCTGCCTGAGCTCCCCGTTGGTGAAGACGATGATTTGCCTGGTCATAGAGAGAAAATCCATTTCACAAAACTAATCACAGTGACAATTGGCCGCGAAATTCAATACAATATGAATTTACAAAACAAACGCTGCGCATGTTTTGCCCAATTTAGTGGAAGCTTGGATTTCTGTTCCCAGGTTGGGTTCACTGGGGGGGGCACCTGACTGCATGAGAGCAAACACTGTGTATGGCAACAATCTATGCCTATCAACGCCAACGTTAGTGCAAGAGCTTTGGACTGCTGCAGGCCAAAACGAAAACATCCCGGGAACGAGAGGCCAGGTTCAACTCCCACCTGCCGAGAGAGCCACTGAGCTGCAGACCGCCCGAATTGGTAAAATGCCACCCAGCTGTCCTCTCCTTGGACGGGACCTGCCACCCCTCATCTGTCTTCTCTACTTTCACACCGCCATCGTCCTCTCCCCAGGCGTCCGGCAGCTTTGGCTGATGGTTCACTGATGGCTCCTGCTTGTCATGTTCCTTTTCTGGCACAGGGGCCACCACCTCGGCCTCCTTTGCTGGCATTGGTCCCAGCTCGACTGCCAGATTCCTCTGGGAAGAGCACACCCCTTCCTGCAATGAAGACAGAGCACCTCACCTGCCATGCATCAATTCACACCTGGCACAAGGTGGTGAAGCAACTCCTTTGATGGGGATGGGCACACCTAAACTAAGTTGCAGAGTGTGTTCTGGAACATCGAGTCTACAGCATCCGCTCTTGCCATAGCCTCATGGTCACAGTGTCTGGCAACATAATTACCCTTCAATCACAGACGCACAGCCCAACAGATTCTTCTTTCTCATTCAAATGCCACTGTGCCCTGGTGAAATGATCCAAGCATAGCATCTTGACACCAATCCACAAGAAGTAGCTTGGACAATGTCCAAGTTCCTTGCAATTGCTTTACACAGGGGCCATGGTACTTGTCCGTCTCCTTCGTTCTACTATGGGCAGCAGGCATCCACGTTCCAGTAGCACACCCAATGTCGTGACAAATGGTACCTGACACTGATCCGCTGTTGTCTGCCAAGTTGCCAGACAGCATCAGCATATGGCAGTGGGGACCGGCAACAACAGAACTCGTTGGGGCCTGACAACAATGTTTGCGCAGGGTGTCTGACATCACAAACTTAGGCAAAGGGCAGTGACTCGACTGACTTTTACATAAGAAATCAATGTTCTGTGCGAGGGTGTAGCATGAGGATGGCAGGCCCATTTCACATATTCTAAAGAGATGTGCTTGTCAATATTGGCTGCCACAACTTCGCCCTACTGAGCAAATGCTAACTGACTGAAGGCAACCATAAAGCAGCATGGGACATTTGAACTGACATGTTTTCTACTGAATCAAAAATATCCCACCACGATCACCAAGGCAGCCCTATTCCCAATTGTATGCGTCTGTGCTTTTGAGTGGGACATGGACAAACATTCCTCAGTGGAAACTGCTGCCAGTCCCAACACTGCACCAGGTGCACAGGGAATGATTGTTGTGCACCGTCAAATTCATGTTATGGAATGTGCCAGCGGCATGCTACATCAATCCTTTTTGAGTACTTTCCACCTCACTTGGATCGCGGTGCACCACCCATTGCAGTCTTCCACAAGTGTTTGTGTGTGGAATATCAGTGTTAGAATTGAGCAGCAACAGCCCGTGTCAAAGCGCGCTCTTGTGCAGCTATTGGGGTCATCATGGGCCTTCTAGAATGCGCAAGAAGTCGTGTCTGGAGAATGAACTCACATAACCGATGGCTGCTGTTTGTATCTGGGGTGATGGTATGTGGGGTAAGATATTGTGTTGAAAATAGCCCAATCCCCAAAGTTCATTTACCACCTTGGCTTCTCAACAAAATACACTCTCAACAGCTTACAAGCATGTGATGGTCACCACATGGAACAGCAGTACCGTATCCACTTTTCAGCAAGCATGGCAATGGCAGTGTGCCTTCCTCTAGCACTTTTCTGTGAGGTGGGCACAAGGCCAAACCCATTTACTTTCTACAATGGTGCCACTTGGGCTCCAAATGGGATGTATATTGGATTGCAAACAACAACGCAACAGTCAAAGCTGGATTTTTGTGAGGTACAAAGAGTAGCCAGCAGCAACAGGCCCTCAAGAGCACACCTACTCAAAATTCTATATGGGGCTTGCATGCAGGACATTCCCTGCATGGACTTACGCTCGCCACTCCCTTGCCAGTTGCAGTACTCTGAAACTTTCCCATTAACACGATCTTGGGATTTACATGCATCCTCATTGTGTGGTATAGAGCTTGCGCACAACTTACCAGCATTCTAATACCCTCAGGAGTCAGGTCATTCCCTCTGAGATCAACTGATATGAGGTCTGGCAGGCTACCAGCAGTTATGACATCAGCAAGTGCCTACAAATGTGCACCACAGAGGACATTATTGGGGCACTCCCCAGAACCAAACATACACAAAAACAAATCCGCAGAGCCCATCAGCGCACCACCCACTGTCACCAAATAGGGGCAAGGGCTCTGCTCCATCACATGCGACCAACGAATCCCCAAGAGCTCAAAATCAGCACACCATACAAGCAGTGACCTGGATTTGCTGCCACTGACCTGATCGACAAGGTGATCAGGCAGCCCATAACGCTCTTAGTGCTGCAGTGTTGCAGATTATGACATCGCTGGAAACATGCATCTGGCATTCCGCAGTGGACATGTCAGGAATGAGGCTTGCAGAGAATGTAGCCAAGCATTCAACAACCTATAAGCGAGCAAGTGCACGCAACGCACATACAGCAGTATGTGTCATGCACACAGAATGCAACCAGCAACCTGGGAACTCCCTACCTGTGCGCCTCCATCTGTGATGCCATTGCTGCTCAAATTAATCATCGTTACGCTTGAGTTGGACTTCAAGGCTCCTGCCAGCTGCCAGAACAAGCAAAAGCGGGTGTGGTTGATCCATTCCAGAACTACAGCATGGCGACTGCTCGAAATGTGTGGTGGAGCAGTGCCAGAACAGCCAATCGAAGATTGTCTCATAGCAAGATGTTGCATCACATAATGAGCATCCTCCACCTGGGAATGAAATTTTGCTGGACTCTGTGATGGACTACAGCAGATTATGCAAAAAATCTATGAGGACAACAGGTACCACAAGCAGCATTGAAGGGGATGGGCCACAGGGAAATGCCTCTCCCAGGGTCAAATATCAGCAACAGAGCGGTCACAATGACCATCAACAAGTGAAACTTTACCTGAACGACGTCTGCATCACGAAGCTCGCAACCTTCTAGGTCGATCCACATTTCGTTGGGCAGGTTCTGAATGACCTTTGACATCTTGGCTGCCCCTGGCCCTGGGTCCAGCACAGTTACACGCACAGATCAGTGCCAGACCACGCTCACAAGGGCCGCTGCATTTGGGCACTGTTGGTCTTTGGAAAGAAGCAACGGCGGAGGGTGACGTGCTGCTGCCTTGCGCTCTGATCCACCGCTTAATCGGACAACACAGAAAAAGAAAAGTAAACAAGACTAAAAACACGTGCAAGGGCGGCAAGTCCCACATAACAGGTCCAATGCAATTGATCATGGACTTCTATCGCCCTGCACGGCCCTTCTGCCAGGACAGCTGCGTAACCGTCCTCCGATCAAAACTGAACGCCAGCGCAAGGCCCGCGCCCAACAACACAAAACCCTCCCCAATTCGCACGCAGAGACCTCGATCCCGCTCCGCAATCCAAGCGCCCCACTTTTTGCCTTCCGCTTCTTTTTCTTCCTCTTCGACCCGCCCGCCTTTCCGCCCTCTTCCACGCAGGCGTCGGCCCCATCCTCGGCGCTCACCTCCGACCCTGCGCCAAAATCAGCACAGCACATCATTCCCGCCCCACCACAAGACGGGGCAGCCGCTCATGCAGCGCATCCCGCCTGGCTCAGACCGCAACACCCCAAACACCGATTTCCCGTTCCCCTTGCACTCCCCCACGAGCCACCTGTGAGCACACCTCTCCCAAGCACGACGCACGCCCCCCCCCACCCCACCCCACCCACCCCCCACCCCCCGCGTGTGCTTGCGCTGTGTGCTCATCATTTGGTGCCGGCGACTCAAACAACATCTTTCCACAGCCTGATAAAGAGTCTCGCACACGCTCGCTCAGGAGGGGGCGCCCTTCGCACGACCTGTTCCTCCTTTGACTCCCCATGCAACAAACCTTGCCCCCACCCCACCCGCCACCCAGGCGTGCGTGTGTTGTATGCCCCTCTTCTCGCATCGGAGGCTCTTTATCATCTTTTCACGGCGTGGAAAAGACCCTCGCATACATTTGCTTAGGAGGGGGTGCCCTTTGCATGACCCGTTTCTTCCTCTCTGTGTAACAAATCCTACCCCGCCACCCAGCGCCCAATCCCACCCGCCCACCCCATGATCTGCCATCACAACTTTGGCCCTCTGCACCCAATCTTCCCTCAAATCAAATTTGACCACCCAGCGCCGCCGGGCCCCCCACAGGCACCTTCCCACCTGCGTCGCTGTCGCTCTCGTTTTCATTCCTGGGCGATTCTCCCGCGGGGCTGTTTTCCTCCCCGTCCTCTGGCGCCGCCGCGGCATCCGGATCTTTTGGATCCGCAATCTGCTGGCCTGCCTGGGCGTCCTCCTTCATGGCACCAGCCGGCGTCGGCGCGCATCTGCGGGGGCGCGCGGGTGCCTGCGGGCGAGCGGTGGGTGGGCCGCTGGCGGAGAGTTGGGAATGCGCGATTGCGGAGTTCGGTTGGCGGCAGCTGAGTATGCGGAATGATGGGCTCCTCGTTGGGCCTCTATTGAGGCATTCTCCTCCCATTTCCTCCATTTCCCTCATTTTCCTTCATTTTCCTCCATCTGCCTCCACTCTCGTCCATCACCACTAGTTAAAATAAACCACTAATGGAGAGCACAGCTTCACCTCGTTCAATTACCGGGAATTGTCCACTAAAGTGCCTCAGTCAATGGTGGCAAAATGGTGGCATCTGAGAATCTCATTTTCTTTTTTTTTTTGCTTTGAATGCCATCAACAATATCATTCAATTGAGTGGCTGTCACTTTTCTCGATGCTTCACTGGCAACTTTCCAGCTTACACAGCTGGAGGTCGGTGGCTAAACATCGTTGTGCTGTGAAAATGAGGAAAGTGAAAACGGAATTGGAAGTAGGAATAAAGCTGAAAGTTTGAAACACCAAAACAGCTGCAGCTACCATTTTGTGCAAGAAGTCGGTCATGTGCTGGCTGATGTATGCTGTCGTCGACCTGATCGGGATGGTGTGAGGTCAGCTGCCAACGATCAGCTTCGTTATTGCTAATTTTAATGTCGCGAGTTGGTGCTGGGGTTGGTGCTGGGGTCGATGATGCGGGCCAGTGCTGTGCGTTAGCGAACGTGTTGGGCATGAGAGAAGTGTGAGTTAAGTTCGCCGCTTTGAGTGTGAATTCTGGTGGGCGAAAAAAGAGGCAGTACTCTGGTATTTAGAGAGCCCGAGTCTTGTTCGCGGCTTCTCCCGGTTTTGTTGTAAGACAAGTTGAGTCGAGTCTTGGCTGCTTGTCGGGCCAAGCACGGCCAGTGCGTTTGTGCACCGCGTGCACCAAAGTTACCGCGGAGGTCGAACCAAAGCGTTTGACCCGTGCAACCCCGTGGCCCGTCGCTGCGCACATTCGATTGCGACGGCGGGATCTCCAACCGGGATGGCAAAGAAATTTTGACAGTAATGCCTTAGGTTCTCATGGAAAAAATCATGGAAGATGCTTTGCCTGGGCGAAATAAGGAGCTTATGGCTGCCTCCTCGCCACGATATGTGAGGTTTCACGTGATTTTTTTTTCGTTTTTGAATGAGGCCTCGTAATGGTCCACCCTTTCCCAGGCCTGCTTGTTTGTTCGTTCCTTACGCGGATGCATCGACATGGTCTCAAGGACTCGATCAATGCACCGCCCGAATCCAGCGCCCAACCTTCCTCGGGGAGGGCACCATTTGTGGTGATTCAACACAACACTGACTGGCTTCGGCCAACATCTAAATCTGTCAGGAGTTTGTGTCGGAATCTGTGACGGAAATGGGGAAGAATGTGTGCCAATAACGGGCGGCGCCGCCGCTGGTTAGTTGCCCCCATTGCATCCCCTCCTGCCCCGGTGCCTCGTGGCTCTTTCTCTTGTGGGACTGCACGGCATTTGCAATACTGCTTACTTGTTGGCCTGGCTACGAGTAGCACGCCCACGTGCTGCACGCAGGAGGCGCTGCGCCTCAGTAGGACATCTAAACTGTCCCAGGATCAAGGTGGACATCCCTGGCGCTGTGTGAGCTGGCCGACGACCCCAATTCCTGCGTGTGCAGCTGTGCAGGGCTGGGTTCTGAGTGCTGTCAGGCACGGCCAAGGGCTTGCAAGTCGCTGAACGTGCGCTCGACTGGCTGGACCGGCTGGACCAGCCGCTAGCTGAATCACTGACGCAAACTGGGTCGAATTTGTGCAGTATCATACTGACTTGCGGCAAACATATGTTGGTTTCGCGCCTTCTATTGACAAAGTGAAGGGAACGCTGGGCCTGCAGTTTCTTGAAAAAAAATGGTTGGAGAGGACAGAGAACAGCACCGGCCAGAATCGTGTCCATCGAGGCGTGAACGGGTCGCTGTTGGCGGCCCAGCTGTGCCCGTATGGGTCGGGGGGATGCGGACCCACTGCCGGCTTCAGCCCACACTGGACGGACTGTCGCACAAGCTGCCGTGGAGAACGAACCAAAGGCATCATCACACAGCATGGAAGAAGCTCCTACAGATCAAAATTCTCAAAAGCACCAAGCTTTCAATTCCAACGTTCACACACCTGCAAACCCGCCACTCGATACACCACGCACAAGTGTTCCGATGGACCAAGAAAGAAAATGGAAAAAAACCCGGGCCCAAAGTATAAAAACACACCGCCCCTGCACTTTACATAGATGTCTATCGAGTCCAATTCCGTCGGTGCCCGCCGAGTCGCCTCCCTTCACTATGTGGCGGTCCTAACACACATCCAGAAGCACAGTACACACACCCCACACACTTTACAGTACCCGCTGATGCCTACAGACCGACAAAAAAATTCAATATCAACTTTTTTCTTCCAGGCAAGCCCCAACACAACGCCTCCTGAAACCACTCCACCCCGCGCTCCTCGCCCCAACAAATTCGACAGAGTCGGTTGTGTCTCACAATTCTGGCCGTCACCTCTCCTTGCACAAGTCACCCCTCCTGCCGGACGCAAGCTCCGAGTGCATAGCTGCTGATGTGGCGATAGATATAGATACAGCGATGACCAAAACAAAATAGTAGAATTATTCCACCGTCCTTCCTCCAGACAAGCACCCAACCCGTCGTACCCCCGCGCCCACGGCCAGAGGCCCGTTCGCCGCCCATCCAACTAATGCGCCACTCCGTCAGGCTGAGGTCGGGTTAAAATACAGCCGGAATGGGCAGAAGACGAGCCTATGTCAACAGACCGCAGGCAGAGGCACCACTCCATTCCAAATCCTCCCAGCGATCGCTCGCACTTGGTGGTGTGCAGAATATGGGCCACCAGGCCTCGCAGGGGCGCCTGGAGACCACAGGAGGTGGGCCCCACACACTGAAAGGCACTAACACGTACCCGTGATACACATACGGAAAAGGAAAGCTGGTGCTGATCGGCCGCTGCCCCGCCCTCCGGCGGCTACCCAGATCGCCTCTCTTCATAACGCCCTCGCCCAAACTCACCCCCACCCCACGTGTGGAGTGTGGAGTCCGCTGCCCAATGAACCGTACACACTCAGGCAGCTCCAGGGGCTCCTCATTCCGCCCCCTCGAGAGGGTCGTAGCCCTTTGCCCTTTCCTCTGCAACGAGTTTTTTCAGCTCAACGTCGCCCTCCGCATCCAGGGCATCAAGGGCCCTCTCGGCAGCAAGGCTTGTGTCCATGAAGCCTGCCTTCCACTCTCTGACAAGGTGCCTGACCCCGTCCGCCTTCATTGTGTCCGACCTGGCATCTTTCGAGGGTGCCAACTTCCTCAGCAGCACCGCCGCAGCCTCGCGGCAGGGCTCATCAGGGCTGCTCAGCAGCTGCACGCACGAGGGCACGGCTCCAGACTGCACGATCACATCCACCAGCAGCCCTTCGGCCATGTTCGCCAGGGCCAGGCATGAGTTCCGGTTGCACAAGTCGTGCTCCGCCGTCAGCAGCTGAATGAGCACGGGCACCAGGCCAGCGTCTGCCACCGCCATCCTGTTGCCAGGATGGTTTGCCACGAGATTTGCAAAGGCCAGTGCGGCCTTGGCCTTGCCCTTGTCGTCCTCCGCATTCAGCAGTGCCATCAGGGGGGGAATGGCGCCCTGCTTTGTGACCTCTGTCTGATTTTCGGTGTTGTTGCAGCACAGGTTTGCCAGTGCCCAAGCGGCCTGTTCCTTGCAGCCCTCGTTGCCAGTGGTGATCAAATTGATCAGCGGCTCTATGGCACCCTCCCTCAGTATTAGGGGCTTGTTCTTGTCCTGGCACGCCATTATTGCAAGCGCGGACGTGGCAGTCTTCTGGTACACTTCCTTCCCGTTGCGGATCATCTCCACCAAGGGGCGCACACCGCCCTCGTGCACAATCGTGTCCACAACGTTCGGATTGTAGCCCATACTGCGGGTGCGCATCAAGGGGCGCGGAGAGGCTTCTGAAGCACCTGGGCCATCCTTGCGGCTTGACTCAATTGGCGTAGGCAGCACCTTCACCACCGGAGGTCCGCCAGCATCCTCCACAACTGCAACAATGTTGCCATCGTTGTACGAAAGATTTGCTAGAGCCAGTGCTGCACCACGCTTGCAGTAGTCATTGCCTGCTGTCAGAAGCTGCAGCAGTGGGGGAATGGCGCCCTCGCCCACGATAGCCGACTGGTTTCGCTCATCGTAAGCTAGATTGGCCAGAGCAGATATGGCATTCTGCTTGCAGACGTCGTTTGATTTCGTCAGCAGCTGCACCAAGGCTGGGATGGCACCCTCTTTTGCGATGGCCATGGTGTGCGTTGCCCCATATGCCAGGTTGGCAAGTGCCAGGCCAGCATTCTTCTTGCACCACAAGTTCCCCGTCGCCAGCAGCTGCACCAGCGGCCTGATGGCCCCCTCTTGCACGATGGTGAACATGTTGTCGTTGTTGAATGCCAGGTTCGCCAGGGCCAGCGCCGCGTTCTGCTTGCACACCATGTTGCCCGTGTTCAGCAGCTGGATCAGGGACTTGATTCCGCTCTCCTGTGCAATCACCACCTTGTTGGCGTCGTTGTATGCCAGGTTCGCCAGCGCCAGCGCCGCGTTGCTCCTGCACTCCAAGCTGGTGACCTGCAGCAGCTGCACCAAGGCGCGGATGCCACCCGCTTCGGCGATGGTGACCTTTATGTCGTCATTGTAGGCCAGGTTGGCAAGGGCCAGCGCTGCATTCTTCCTGCTGTCCCTGTTCCCATTGTTGACCAATTTCACTAAGGCAGGGATGCCCCCCGCCTCAGAGATCGCCAGTTTCATGTCTGCCTTGTAAGCCAGGTTGGCCAGCGCGAGAGCTGCGTATCTCTCGCATTCTTGGTTGCCACAATCCAAGAGCTTGATGAGGGCCGGCAGCCCACCCTCAGCCACAAGGGCAACCTTGATGTCGTCGTTGAACGCGAGGTGGGCCAGCGCTGCGACTGCAGCCTCCTTGCACGCCTCCGAGCCGCTCTCCAGCAGTTCGACAATCGCCTTCACGCCACCATCCTTGATGAGGGCCTTCCTGTTGTCGTCATTGTTGGCCAGAGAGCCCAGTATGTGAACCACATTCTTCCTGCATTCATCGCTCTCTGTCCCGAGCATGCTCACCAATGGAGGAATGCTGGTGTTACCAGGGCCCGCCGCCTCCACGATGTTGATCTCGTTGCAGGAAGCCAGGCGGGCCAGGGTGGACGTCGCCCCCTTCTTGCTCGTCTCGTCGCCCACTGACAGCATGCTGACCAGCTGAGGCACACCGCCAGCCTGCACTATGGCCATCTTGTTCTCCTTGTTGCAGGCAATGTTGGCGAGCGCCTTGGTGGCGTGCTCCACCAGTGCCTCCTTTCCAGAGCTCACAGCGGTCACCAGCGGGTTGATCCCCCCCGCCTGTGCCATCGCCAGCTTGTTCTGGCTGTTGGTGGACAGGTGCGCCAGCGTCTCAGTGGCGTACTCCCTGCATGCCTCGTTCTCACTCTTCAGCAGCGTCACCAAGGGGGCCATGCCCCCAGCGTGTGCGATGGCCACCTTGTTGTCATTGTGCCGAGCCAGCAGTGACAGCGCGTGGACAGCATGCTCCACGCACGCCTTGTTGCCGACTGTCAGGAGCTTGACAAGTGCGGACGTGCCTCCCTCCTGGGTTATGATCACCTTGTTGTCCTCGCTTGCAGCCAAATTGGCCATCGCCAAAGCAGCCTGCTCCTCCACAGCCTTGCGTCCACACTTGAGCAGCTCTACCAACGGCGGGATGCCGACCTTCGCGGCAATGAGCTGCTGGTTCTCCGGGTTGTCACATGCCAGGTGTGCCAAGGCAAGTGCTGCATTCTTCTTGCTCGCCTCGTTGCCTTCGCTGAGCAGGGGGATGAGGTGGTCGATGCCGCTCAGGCTGGCGATGGTTGCCTGATTGGCTGGCACCCCACTGGCCAGGTTGCCAACGGCCAGTGCAGCATTCCGCTTGCAGTTGACACTGGAATTGGGCAGCAGCTTGATGAGGGCTTCAATGCCTCCGTGGCCCACGATCACGGCCTTGCTGCTTGCGTTGCGTGCCAAGTTGGCCAGGGCGCGGGCAGCCTCCTCAGTGCTGGCATCCTCCACGTCCAAAAGCTTCATGAGCTCGACCACCCCGCCCTCCCGTGTGATCCTTTCATTGATCTCGTCGTTGTATGCCAAGTTCGCCAGTGCCTGCGCTGCATACTTCGCCGCAGACTTGTTCTTGCTCGCCAGCAGTGCAATCAAGAGGTGAATGCACCCGTCACCAGCCATGGACACACGGTTGTCATTGTTGAAAGCCAGGTTGGCCACGGCGAGCGTAACTTCCTCCAAAAACGTGTCGTTGTCCGAGTTGAGCAGATTCACGAGGACCTTGGTGCCACCCTCCTGGGCGATCACCTCGCGTCCCACCTTGCTTGTTGCCAGGTTAGCAAGGGCAAAGGCACCATTCTTCTTCGCAGTGTCCCCTCCATCCCGGACCAACTCGATCAGCTTCTTCAAGCCGCCCTTTTCTATAATGACAGTCTTTTCTTTGTCGTTCCCAGCCATTCGAGCAATCGCCAGTGCAGCATGCTCCTGACACATTTCATTGCCGTTGGCCAGGAGATCGATCAAAGATGGGATCCCACCATCGTGGGATATGATCACACCCTGGCCATCGCTGCTGGCAATCATGCTCAGCGTCCTGGCAACATGTGCCTTGGCCCCCTTGCTGCCAGTTATCAGCAGCTGAACCATCGGGGCAACACCCCCCTCCTCAACTACCACCTTCCTGCACTCCTCATTCTTTGAAAAATTCGCAAGTGCATGCACCACCTGCTCTATGCAGGCCCTGTTGCCAGTCTTCAGAAGCTCAACCAACGGCTTCAGGGCTCCGTCTTTTACCATCACCGCTGCCACCTCATCGTCCATGGACAGATTGGCCAAGGCATAAGATGCCTGCTCCTTGCACACTGCACTGCTTGAGTCCAGCAACTCAATGAACAGTGGTATGGCCCCCTCCATCATAATTGCGTTTCGGCTCTCCTCGTGCCTGCCAAGGTTAGCCAATGTTCGAACGATCTGCTCCTTGTACACTTCCTTGGCGCTCTTGACGAGCTCCATAAGCTCTTTCACAGCAGGGCGCATGCCCGCCAGAATGTTCTCATCGCTGCTGCGCGCCAGGTTCGCCAGGGCAAAGGCTGCCTGCTCCCTGCACACATTGTGGGCAGAATTCAGGAGCTGGATGATGAGGGGCACCCCACCCTCTTGTGCAATCACAGGGTGGTTCTCAGGGTTGGACGCCAGCCTTGCCAGAGCCCTTGTCGCGTACCCCTTGCAGGCGTCGTTCCCATTCTTGAGCATCTCGATCAGAGGCCTCACGCCCCCCTCTTTGGCAATCGCTGCCTTGCTGTCCATGTTCCGAGCAAGGTTGGCCATCGCCAGGGCAGCGTGCGCCTTGCAGGTGGCGTTGCCGTTGGTCAGCAGCTCCACCAGTGTGGGTATGCCACCCTCCTTGGATATCACAAGGTTGTTGTCATCGTTGTACGCAAGATAAGCCAGAGCCCTGGCAGCGTGGCCCCTGCACGCCTCGTCGTTGGTGCTCAACAGCTCCACCAAAGGCGGTATGCCGCCCTCCCTTGCGATCACAATCTTGCTCCTTTCCATCCCTGCCAGATTCGCCAGCACCAGCGCCGCGTTCCTCTTGCACGCCTTGTCGTCAGCCGCAAGCAGACGAATGAGCTTCGGCATGCCACCGCCCTGCATGATGGCCACCTTGTTTGCAGGGTTGTAGGAGAGGTACGCCAGCGCCAGTGCTGCGTTCGCTTTGCAAGTCTTGCTGCTGGCGAGCAAGTCCAGAAGCGGTGGAATCCCACCCTCCTCGACAATTGCCAGCTGGTTGTTCCTGTTGTGAGCCAGCTGCGCCAATGCCCTTGCCGCCTGCTGCTTGCAAGCATCGTTCCCATTGATGAGTAGCTGGACCAGCCCTCCGATGCCCCCCTCCTGTGCTATCGCCGCAGTGTTGTCGTTGTTGTAGGCTAGGTTGGCAACCGCCCTGGCTGCATGTTCCCTGCACCCATCGTCTGCTGCGCCCAGCAGCTCCACCAGCGACGGCACCCCCCCCTCCTTCGAGATCACCACCTTGGCCCGATCGTTGCCCGCCAGGTTGGCCAACACCAGCGCCGCGTGCCGCTTGCAGACCTTGTTGTCCGAAGCCAGGAGCCTGATGAGGCGACCGATACCACCTCCATTCACGATGGCTTCCTGGTTGGTGGTGTTGTAGGACAGGTATGCCAGGGCCGACGTCGCATTGCTCTTGCACACCTTGTTGCTGCTGACCAACAGCTGCAGTAGCGGGTTGATTCCCCCATCGTTCGCTATTGCCACTTGATTGTTCCTGTTGTGTGCCA
Source organism: Ostreobium quekettii (assembly GCA_905146915.1). Lineage (NCBI taxonomy): Eukaryota > Viridiplantae > Chlorophyta > Ulvophyceae > Bryopsidales > Ostreobiaceae > Ostreobium > Ostreobium quekettii. The sequence continues at coordinate 15,999 of CAJHUC010000601.1, read as the reverse complement.
AGTGGGACAGCACCCTGGATGCCTCCTGCTTCTGCATCTCATCGCCGTTCTTGATCATCTCTATCAGAGCCGCGATGCCACCCTCCTGTGCGATCGTCACCTTGTTGGTCGGCGCCAGGTTGCCCAGCGCCTCCACGGCTTCCAACTTCTGCGACGGCGACCCCGACCTCATCCTTTGTATCAGGCCCTTCACGTCCTGTGGCATTGGAGACGACCCGCCGAAGCTCCGCCGCCTCTCGAGGGCCGGGAGCACTGAGCCAGTGCTCCTTGTCCGGCCCAGGCCATTGCCTCCATGCCTGGTCCAGGGGGCCCCTTGCTGGACATTGTACTGGCCATTGCCGTCACTGTGGTCTGTACGTCTGGGCCTGCCAAAGGAGACGCTCCTTGACAGGTTGCCGACACTCGTTGTGCGGTCGATGTTGTGCCTCGGGGGGCCCCCAAACTGCCCAACAGTGTTCCTGCGCTGCACAAAAGCAGCATGGGGCTGGAAGTCCCCAGACCTGCTTCTCTCACGTTCACCCTGCATTTTGGTTCGCTTCTCTTTGCGCCCTGCATAAAAGCACAAGCGCATCTTGGCGGCAGCTCCCATGGTGTTGCGAAGCAAAAATGGGCACCAGGTGTTCTTTCTACTGCTAAATGCCTTGTTTATATTCGCATTTGAATGGCAAAGGAGAGGGATGGAAAGGTGTGGGATGTGGGGGGTGGGGATATACTGCAACAAAAGACCTGTGTCCCGTGCTTCCAATGCAACATAACACGCACACATGTCACATTACCCACAGTCACGCCCCTGTCCGCACGCAGCATCGCCGCTGGGAACCAACGACACTCGGTGCATCGGCCCTCCCAACCCATTGTCAACCAAACAATTCCACACACCGGGGGAAGCTCACAGGTCTCCCCGCTCACAGCACCACACAACCTGCCAACCCGCCGTCAACGCCCAAAGGAGCCGGGCTCAGGCACCCATGGCCGACGGTTCCGCCCCTGCCTGACCCTCTGTGGCCGACCCTGGACAGCGGCGACGATCAGCGCAACGAGGATCGAAGGCGCAACGCCGCTCCACGGGGTGGGCATGCCTGCTGCTTGGCCGAACACCCGGCCATGGCCAAACGGGCACGTGCACCACAGCGCGGCGAGCGCTATGTTTCGAAAGCGAGCGAAAGGCGCCGATGAGCGTTTTTCCGGGGAGCTGCAGCAGGGGCTGCCACACCAGCCCACGCTGGCCAGGGCGCACACATGGCGCGATAAAGCGAGTCGGCAAGCAAGCAAGTGTCCGAAAAAATCAGACGGAAATAACGGGCCCTATTGGGGAGTTGCCTGGGGCTGGTGGCGCCCGTCCCCCGGCGGCCATTGCCCATGTTTTGAACAGCAGTGTGACCGTGGCAATTTGGGCCGCCGGCCGCCGGGAGGCCACGACCGGCGGCCAGATCGCGCCACTGGCTGCCGACGCCGCGGTCAACAGCGCAGGTCGACGATCGCGGCAATAAACACGGAAAACGGACAACGGAGGGCGGAAAACGGAAAACGGGCAGCAGATTCAAAGACCCCGGCCAAGCAGCATCCGCACATGGCTTCGAGATCGCGGGGTATCCGCCACTCTACCGCGCCTCCACCTGTCCCCGCCCCCCCCGGCCCCAAGCGGGTCCCCGTGGGAGTCCGCCAGATAGCCTGTGTGCAATGCTGCAGTGGACAGCCACACTGCTACGGCGGCGACTCAAAATTCCGAGCTTTCAAGCGCCTGGCCCACATCGCGGCGTGCGCAGCATCACGCCCTTGCCCGGGGTTGGGGCGTCCCCCCCGCGGTCTCAAAGGGTCCCACCCGCAATCGCGTGCCAGGCAACGGCGTCAACACCGGCTACTTCTATTGCATATGCTCATGGCACCGCCGGCACCACAAGCAAGCCCCCCACGAAGGCTCTCAATGCGCCCGCCTCTCCAGAAGGGGCCAAAAAATTTCTCAACGCCTTCCGGGTACCGCCCCACGCCTCCCTGCATCGCGGCGGACCAAAGGCCCACAAGCCCCAGCTACCGCCAGTCCAGACACGAGTGGCGGAAAACACGCTCCGCCAGCTTAACCTGGGGAGGCAAGCTGCCGGCTTGCCGCGGTCAAGGGCGCGCAAATTACCGGCGGGAAGGCACCCGCAAAGACCCTTTCCATGGCACGTCGCGAGCGCGCGCCGACGCATCAGGCACAGGGCGGCGGATCCCATTCGGCCGGCCAGATCGCCAATGCCATTGCGGCGCCCGCGGGGCGGGAGCCAAGCACCATCGACCAGCTCCCCCCAGCCACGGCCACTCGACGCGCACCAACTAGCCAGCCGGCTGTTCTCCGGGCGCCACGCTCACCTTTTTTTCCCGCCAACAATCTCGACTGGACTCACAGCCCTCAGCACGATTTCCCAGAGCGTGCCGGCCTGGGCATTCCAAGGCCGCGAGCACGCGCCGCCCCGTCGATCTCAGCACAGCCCGTTCGCGTGGCGCCGCAGATAGTTCTTCGAAAGGCGCCCTGCGTGCCGAAGAGGCCGTCCCTCCGCGACTGCAAATATATGCCTGCGGCGTGGACCAGGCGGCGTTTATAGCTGGGGGTGTTGATGCCATCTCCGGAGGCCCCCGTCGCATGATTGGCGGGAGCACAGGGGGACGGCTCACGTGCGCCGCTGGAGCCCAGTCACGGATACACTGTGCCCGGCCGGACGACAATGTACTGGGGTTTGGGGTGGCCAATGTACTTGGCAAGGGAGGGAGGGGTGACGACAGAAACCACAGGCTCTTCCACTGTCCCCGCTTTGCTTATTTGCGGCAGCAGCGGACCAGTGAGATCCGTCACTTGACATGTGGACATGGTGATTGGAATTGGGCTTTTCTTTCCGCATCGGGGCGACCTTTGCTGGCCAAGTTTCTCAGGGCTGTTAGACGGGCATGTACCGAACATTGAGAGAGGATCCGATACATCTTGTTGGGGTTATGATTGACGCTGGAAGTGAGACAGGGCAAAATGCATGGGATATATTGGGACATCTTGGAACACTCGGGGATATTCGGGATATTACCTCACGAACTCACTCTCGCCTTCATGACATTTTCTCTCTGTGATGCTTAGGGCTCCCCCGCTGAGAAATTATGAGTTCATTGGACACTAATGTTTCTCTCTGATAATACTGTTTGGGACCCTACATCAGTTCTTGCTGGAAAAGGGCCCGCCATGCTTTCCAATTTGTGGGGGAGTCCCTTTGTTCGAACTATCGTGTAATTCATTGGAAAAAAAAGGGAGGGGTGTTGCCTTGCCGTGACGACATCAGTCGCCATGACGGCCTTCCCAATGCGGGCAAGTCGCGGCTTGCTGCTAGTCCTTCAGCTCATGGGAATTTCATCGACACGTTATCAGAATTTGTGCGTCGAAGTTGGCGGCGAGCCAGGTGCGTGCGATTGGTTGTTTCGTGCCGTGTCAATAGGCTGACGCCAAAAGCAGCGCATGCAGTACAGCTCCATCATTGGAAACGTCTTCTCTGGGTGCCATGCTTGTGAACCTTTAAAACTGGGGACACACTCCAGTGAGTCGCAGGCCAGTGTGTGTAGCGTGACCCCTTACATTGTGGATCCCCACAAGGTTCAATGATTTGCAAGGAAAAGAAAAGGAAGACACGTCATGAAGCGGGCTACCCCTTCCAATAAGGAATGTCGCCTAAAGAAACCACAGTTAAACATCTCTCACAGCTTGCAATGCAACGACTTCGGGACCATTTGTCAGGCCAACACGAAGAGAAACCGGCCTGGGAATGCCGCTCGCCCAACCAATCGGCACCCATGCGAAAGCACGAAATTGAGGGAGCAGGAGAACGACGAGCAGGGTTCGACGCAAAAGGGGCGGATTGTTGATGTCCAGCTCCTGCCCGTATATTGCATACGAGCCCTGTCCGGGAGCATCAGTCCACCATGCGCTTGATGCGATGTAGAGCTCAACGAAATGTTGCAATAAAAGGGCAAGACAGTCGAGCACTGCGGGCAACAGTGCACACCCCGACCGCCAGAATCGATTCTGACATTCAACAACGGTCATTGCCCCTATTGAGCGCTGCCCGACGCCACAGCAGCACCAAACTGCAGAGGGCTTCCCGACAAGCGGCACCTTCAATGGCGAGTGCGCTGCAGCCCAGCTGTGGGTCGAGAGACCCCCAGGAGTAAAAGGGGGAAATGGCACGGCATTTCACTTGTAAGAAATAGACCAAAATACACCGTTTTGGAAAATCGTGTTAATCATGTATTTATCGTATACAAATGGGACCAACCCGTGTAGTCACGATTAAGTGAGTGTACATGATGTTTACACGTTTTGACACGGTTTCACACGATTTTCACACGGTTCGAAACTGTGTATTTCGGCCGATCTTTACTTGTGTTTGATCGTGTACAAATGTGCACAATCTCTCTAGAGATATGGGAGAGGCGGACATGCCGCGCCTCATTCTGCTCGAGTCCTTAAGCCCACAGAGGACCCAATCTGCAGCTCTGCAAGGCCCAGAATGGCGGCTCCCAATTTCATTGGATTTGGCTCAAGGTGCTGTCATGCAACCCAACTTCTCCCGGACTGCGATGCCGGTGGGGCGGACGAAGACACAGCTGCAGGTCCAGGTATGCGCAGTGTAATTGCTCAGTAGCCGCGAGGTGAGACACCCGTGATAGGACATGCATGGCAAAACAGAAGTGGCGCGGGGAAAGGCTCGAATCATGGGGACATTTTCAGATTGCCAATGATTTAAAACGGGGCGCAGCATGTTGGACCTTATCGCCGCCGCCCCCCCTCCCCCACATGAGAAAAGAAATATCTCTACAGCTCTCCTGACTTCCTTGGAGGGGCCAAAGCGCCGTGTGTGTGGACCGCGCTTTTGCGCTTGCCTCAGTTTCGGGGCAATAGTCCAGCAGCTGTTGCCGGGTTCAATTGTGATATGCGAGCTCTTTGATGTGGCACTTGCCTGTGTGGTCGGTCGGCAATTTGGTGATCGTTCACGAAATTCCGGTTGTCAAGGACGGGATTTTCCGCTCGACCAAGTTGACCTGTTATCTCTCGTGTAATGAAACATGTCGCAGGTCTTGGAGACGGCTTGTGTTCATGCAGGGTTCCACTGGGCTCGAGTGGGCGGGACTGGATGTTCCCGCGGTCTCCTTTGCCGGGCCCCTCGACTTATCGTTGGGCGATGATGACAGGTGATGATAGCGATGATAGGCGATGGTGGCGATGATGGCGCTGCTCCCCTCCTTGAGTGAGGGAAGCGGTCTCCAGTGGCATTCCTTGCTGTTGGCCACACCTGTCCACCAAGCAACACCATACATTGCGATTCTTTGCGACTCTTCTGCACCGTACGTATTGCCACGGTGCATTCTTGTGCAGCATCCTTTGGGCTGACTTCACCCTGGTGATGGCCGAGGGCGTGGACCAATGTAGGATGCGCTCATGGTCTGCTCCAGAACGCTCCTCCTCTCTGTAGCCCGTGCGCCAGGAGCCGCCTGTGCAGCAACGCCAAGCGAATGTGCATGTGACACACTCCGTGCTTCCGACGTCGTTTTGAACACCGGGGAATACGATCTGCAGGAAGGAGAAATTCTAACAACATTTGGCACGTCTGCCGCCAACCATCACGCCATCTCGCGGCCCAGCGATCTCCAAAGTTCCCCTTGGTGTCCGAAGGGCTGAGCTTCTGGATGCAGGACCTCCAGAAGCACCTCAAGAGACTCTGATATCGACGGCCCGGGTTGGCAAAGAACTCTCGACCCTGCAAATAGGACGCCAACATTCAACCACGGAAGAGTGGCGCAAATTGTCCACGAAATCAATTTGCTAAGGGAAGACACTATTTTGAATTTGGAACACTTGGCGTCAAATTAACGTTAAGCAGGGGAGGGATCCAGCCATTGACGCTACGGGATTACCTAATTGCACTAAAATCAAAGTAAGGTGGGAAGATGCGCAAAAAGCGCCGCTGATCAGCAGATAGCTCATGATTTGTTGCCGCAACGCCCTCAAAACTTCCCATTTTCGAGGAAGTCCCCAGAATGGATCAATTTTTAGGCTTTGTTGTTGCTCCCATGACCTATTATGGCTTTTGGCATCGCATTTTTTACATCACGGCAATCGCCGCAATTTGGGCCATTTTGTCCTTTAAAACTGGTTAAAACTTGTGTGGCATTGTTGTGTAATGTTGCTGAGTCACCCTGGAATGGAAATAAGGATTGACGCTAGGGAGGGAGGGGAGGGGTAAGATTTGCTACAAAAGAGAAATAGAAACAGGTCATACAGAGGGCACCGCCTCCTAGGCAAGCGTATATGAGGGAGGGGAGGGGGGTCTGAGCTTAACGTCACATTGACGCCGAGCGTACCAAATTCAAAATAGTGTCTTTCCTAAGTTGATAATGCGACCCATTGCAGCACACAGTGCGTGCCAGACATGCTATGTGATATTTAGCACGACTTACAGAGGTGTCAAATGTATGCGAAATGGGCTTTCTCCTTCAGCTATAATGTGCTCGACATGCCGCTATGTTGTGTGTCCCTATTCACAAGTCTTACAGCAGAAACGTGTTCCAATTGCCAACAAAGGCTGGGCACACGCGCCCACACTTGCGAACTATGCAACATTTCAAATTCCGCATCAGCATCACAGCTCCCCATGTGGGCACTTGCATGACTGCCAAAGCGACCACACGGGTGCAACACATCCACATACTCGCCTTGGCGGTCCACCTCATTTGGCATTGCTGTTCTCCACACCATCCCGTACTTTCTTGGGTTCAAACGAATGTCAACAATTTGCCGCTCACGACGGACTTGTCAACGAGGACTCCAGATTATGGGACTAAAGCTGTGTTGATGTGATTCCGGCACCGTAGGTGTGACTAGCGCCCGGCAATGGTCGAGTATTTTTTGGTTTAGTGCTTCCACCATTTCTTCTGGACGTTGGCCACTGGTCAGCCTTGGATCCACGGGTCCAGAAGCTGTGTTTGAGTTGGGCCAAGCGAGTTGCGCACTGGAGGCGCACATTCAATGAGAGCCACAGCTTGTTCGAATGGATAAGCCTGGCGGGCCGCTTATGGCTGGCAAGACCGCCCTCTATTTGAGGACGTCCACCACCGCCCTTCATCTTTTTTTGCCCCCCGTTCGCCCAGCATTAATCAAGCCAGCCCATACTTGGATCAAGTGAAGCATAACGCACAGAGTTTCTGTGCTTCAGCTTGTGTCACAAGCGTTTGACAAAATGAGGCACAATCATGGCTTTTGGTTCACAAGGGCTAGTGAAGGGCACAATGGTTTGAGTTAGCTAGCTTAAAGCTAGTAGCTTTCCCTTCGCCTCACTTGGGCAGGGAATGCATCACACCAAGTAGCAACGAAGTCCTGGTGACAATAGCCCCAATTCGCAATACAATTCAAGGTGCATTGCAAGGTGCATTACGATGACAAGATGCAAGCTGGATTGCAATAGCTGGCTTGCTATTGACCGACATTATAGGCATTGTCTTGTGATGAGACAGCTTGCAGTATCTCGACCTGCCATGACAGTATCCTTGGTCCACTTACCATCCACAACCGCCATTCTGGCTCGCGACGGCCCGCCGTCGCTCAACGTGTCAAGAGTCCTTTTCACCTGGGCGGCTGCTTCGTTGAGCTTCAGGCCTTGCAGGGCAAAGATCACAACATCCGAGGAGGCTGTCACACAACAGGGACACCATGCACAGAAGCTAGATTCAATGCTGGACTTATGTAAAGGTCACCATGGACCTATCCACCTTCACCGACACAAGTGTGCCTGGTTGCGGTTGGCCGACGTCGCTGAAAGCCACCAAGGCCATTGCGCCAGCAATGCTGAGACAAATGACAATTCACAGGTGATCGAGGTGCTTGCACTGCATTTTCGTGTCCAAAACCAGGAACAGCATTCCTTTGTGGAACTGCCGCCCATTGCACATTCACATTGGAGCAAGAGTGCTCAAATCTCAGTGGGCTACACCACCGGTTCTGCGTACGAAAGGAAGCCCATCGCACAAATCAAAGTGCTGCACGCACTGAGCAGCAAGCTCCATGCAATATTCAACAACAGACAGTGTGTGCAAAAAAACGCAGCAGCACAAAAGCGCCAACGGTGTCGTCCAGCAACAAGCAGAAACACGGTCGGCCGATGGCCATTGGCTTGGACAGAGTCGTGCCATCAATCGGAGTCAAACTTTAGCTCCTCGGGCCCTCATGGCGCAGACCAACAGGCAAAGACAAGCGCATACTGTGCCTGCCATCGTCAGCACCAGAAAGTCTATGCACAGTGACAACATGGCCAACGTCACCTCAGAGGCACAAGGGCAAAGGTCCGTTGTATTTTGACAACTGAAATGAGAGGGAACGTCAAATTCAAACATGAATAACGCAGATTGGTTCAGTGCAGCAGGGCCATTGGTGGCTGGTTCAAATCGCACCAAAAGCATGACTGGGACTACCCAATTTGGTCCTGTTCCAACACAGACTGCACTAGCAATATGTGGTACTAGGTTGCATGAAATGTTGCACTACAAATCGCACTGCTGACCTGCACTACTAGCTGCACTACTGGACTGTGCTAATCTGTGCGACAGTGGGTGCTCCAATCTGCACTGCAGTGCGCACTCCATTGCACATCGGGCAACATTTGGCAGTTCAGCATTGTTTCAACACTTCTGGAGATCATGTGCAACAGGGATTATCTCAGCAGTGGGTGGGATCCTTACATTTCAACCGCTCCAATGGAGAGCCAGCACACTTTTCAGCTTCTTCAAGAGCATCCTCTGCTCCAAGAAGTCGAATAAGCTCGGACGCCCATGGAGGTGCTGCAAGGAAGGGCGTCTGTTTCCATGTCACTGGTACGATCTTAGCAAACATACATCGTTTGTTCTTGACAGCAGTCAAATGGGTCTTTCACTGGCAACAATGCCATTCTGTGGGCACCCGAGCTAGAGTTGGGGTTACCCAATTGCAACAAGCAGGTGAAGACGGCCACTGTGTCCTCACCATCGTGATGCTTCCTGTCAATGTTCATTGATGCGACCAAACGACTTCTGCCTTGCCACAGATACCATTCCAAAAAACTGAGAATGTCTTTCTGACATTCGCCAGTGAGAAACATGTGCCCAAGAAAGCATTGCATATCTGGCTCATCACTGCATCAAACAGCACAAATAGTGTAAAGTCACATCCATTCCCTCACTTTTTGTCCATCCTAGTCCCACCCACCAACCCCGCCCCTCCAAAAGACACCTCAACAGCCCAAGACATATACAGACACCGTGTGGAGTTATGAGTAGGATGGAGATGCCATGGACTGCAAACAGAAACCATACAGCAGAACAAGAGCGCAGTGGGAAAATTGTTCCCTGTCAGATGGGAACATCAAGATCAACAGATGAGCTTTGCCCAAGTCCAACCATGTGTTTGCTGAGATTGCACGTTCCCATACATTAAGGCAAAGGCAGAACGAGTCAACACTCACCATGCACTGAAAAACTGCAACTTTTGGCACACCCCGGCCCATGGCAGCCACCTTTGTGGTGTACACTTGTCTTTGCAGACCTGCGAGGCAATGACAATGTGTGCTGATCCATAGTCACCGCATCAGTAGCTTGTGCATATCATTGCAGTGCAGACAAAGTCATGTTCCAACCATTATAGAGACGCAGGCTTGGAAACCACAACTGCAGACACACAGAGGGTGGCCCTTGTCGCAGGTGCAAGCAGAATTCACTGGGCGCTTCCTTCCCTGCTGCAAGAATAAAGAATGACCTTTTCAATTATAGGGTCCCATTCGGAGCTTGGCAGGCAGCTGACCAATGTCTGCGATCCCTATCAACGGGCCTAGGTATCTGTGAGCTGCATTTTGATCATAGCTGCCATTTCTGGTAAAATTGTGCCTTTTCAGCCTTAAGGAGAAGAAAGCCCTGTATGCATCCATATTGGTCACTTGTTCCCCAAGAATTCATATCTCTGTATTTCTCCTATGTGCAAGAGTGCAAAACTGTTGTTGTTTGCCATGGCAATGTTGCAAAACTGTGTTGGAAGGCTGTTGCAATGGCCAGCCAGAGATTGGATGCTTGACTCAAATGTTGAATAAGGCACAGACTACATAAAAAAGATGTGGAGCCATCAAGGACGTATATATCTCATCAGCCATGTGGCGTAAGGGATGCTGGCATACCCAACACTGGCACAAACTTGAAGCTTCCTTGCAAATTGGAGCAGATACAAGGGCAACAAGCAAGCGTAGCTTTGCCATGGTGCAGCTCCTGGCAATCTGATTGAGAGAAACAACAATGCCAAGTGACCAGCTCCGCGGTAAATGGGACTTGAGGCAGATAGACTTGATGGTGGGCAAAAGATGTTCATTATCTTTCCGTCTGTCAGTCATGGTTGCCAACTTACAGAGTAACGAATGGTTCAAGCAGAGCTGGCCTTGTGTGAAATAAAGCTAAAGGTGGGCGACGCACTCTGGATGAACTGTGCTCCCTGTTTGTGCACCCCCAGTGCATCAGCGATCTTTTGTATGTCCTTCCATATGCCATCAATGCTTGATGCCCCCAAATGCACCACCCTCGGGACATATCCCAGCAAGCAGTCCAAAGCAACCTGGCAGCTCATCTGCGCAGCTTCAACATCAGAGCCCTTCCCTGCATCAACTCAACAACCACAGCCACTACTCATGCAATTCCCGCAACAGCAGCTTTATCCCACTGACTGTGGAGAAATGAGGTGTGCAATTGGAACAGAGAAGGTTCTGGGTTGTATTGCTCATGACCAATATCCAGGTCTGTCCAAGTAAATCCAAGTATTCTACACAGCAAACGAGCAAGACACACGCTGAAATCCACCAAAATGTTGGATTTTTTCATAAAGGCATGAACGATTCTGGACTTTCGCAATCAAAGACATCAATAGGATGAGAAACAGATGCTGTCTCAGTTCTGCAACTTTGCAGCAACACATGATATGACTCCTGTGCCTCGCAGTGCCACGCTCAAGGATGCAATCATCCATTCAGTCGAAGCTGGCAGTGAATTGAGGTTCCGGCGCTGCAGGGACTGCTGCCCAACATCAAGCGGGCCCAGCTGTGGCAGGCGTCATGCCTGGGTACCTGCCTGCACATGTGTGAGGATAACTGCTGGCTTCAATTCTATCAATGTGTCCACATCCACACAAAAGTCTGACAGCACGAACTCCAGCAACATTCGATGGTGCTGGTGCAGCTGGAGCCACAGCCCACTGGCTGCAGCATTGCAGGCATCCTGAGTGCCACCACAAGAAAAGATCTTAGCTGACTGGTCTTCAATGAATCATTGCCAAACAAGCAGCAAATGTTCTGATCAGTCAATACGTGTTGTGATTGGTGGGGCACACAGTGCATCAATGGAGAACACTGATGGGAGCTTGGCAAGACTGTGGCACAATCAGTGGCACCACGGGGAATCACTGTCAGGCAGTGCCTCTGCCCTGCAGTCTTGTAAAGCTCACAAACCATGATGTTTGACACACAAAAATGTAACTCTGTGAATATTCTGCATGACATGTTTTCACTGTTCATTCTGCACTCTGCTGCCTTCTGTTCCCGTAGCACGTGTGTTTTCTGTTTTAATATTCACAGCAAGGCGATTGTCTCTTGTTTCAAGCCCATGCTCAGCAGCAGGTTGCTCACAGGATGGCATCCTGCCTTGTTGCAATAAAGACAACCTTGAATGATCTGTGCGCATGCCACATTTTCAGTGCCACTGCCACGTGAATGGTTTAGGTGATCGGTTCACACCAATCATGATGTGAACAGCATTCCCCACCACTGTCTGTTGACTGTAGCAGGATGTTTGTATGGAAGAAAGCTGTGGCCAGCACTCCCAGGACAAAAGGCACGGCTGTCACATATATGGGACACAGAAGAACTGCGAATAGGAATGGAGCCCATTTTTGCCTCAAAGGTGTAACAGCAATGCCTAGGTATGTGAACGTGTGTGATCAATGCTGACTTCCAATGGAAGAGAGATGCAGCATGGCAATACTTTACATTGTTACCATTGGATGTGCCACCACAAACAATAAATGTGCAGTTGCATACATAAATGTACACACAATGGACACGTTGAGCATGGGCACACACACAGAATGTGTTCGACAATGCAGCAATCAGATACACCAACAGCAAACATGGCTGACTGAAGAAGGGAGACACGCTTGACTGACAAATTCTCTGCTGTGCACAGTCAACAAGGTTTGAAGGCAGGGCTTCACAGCCCCTGCTCGAGGTCTGGCAGGGTACCCACAAACAGGGTAATTCGACAAGCATTCCGGCACAGCATTGACCAGCACACTTACCAAAACATCCTTGTATTCGGCAGAGTCGAATCCTTCAACCTTAGCCCTCGTGCAGACATTTGCGTGCTGGATTTCTTGGCGGGTACACTGCAGACACGATATTTAGGATGCGTTCGTGGGAGCAGCAGTTCTGTCCCTCCTGAATGGTTGCGCAGCTTTGGGGCCATCCAACAAAGCAGCAAATAACACAGTTCATGCTACCTCTTCGTCTGCAGTGAAGCACTATCTGCCAAAGGCCATTTTTCATTTGCTCAGCAGGCAGATTTGTGATTCGATCTGCTCAGTACAGCTGATTTGCCCACACTTTTGTTCAGGGCCATTGAGATGAACAAAAATCAATGCACCACGTGTCCGTGGCGAGGCAAGCCATGGAAAGACGCCTTGCATGGCTTCGGCCAACGACTGCCTGTACGTGTCAGGCTTCATGCATTCGAACATCTTGAGCGCAATCACAGCAAGGCTTCACGCATTGCAAGCAGCAAAGGCTTCAAGCAGCGCTGTGCGCTCATCCTGGAAACGAATTCCTCCCCACGCGACAAGCCATTGCCGCTGCCCCGGCACAATCACGACGCGAAGGGCAGACATCAATGTACTCCATTGTGGGGATCTCATCCTCACCCCACAAGTATACCCCTAATGCCCCACATGCCCCAAGCACATACTTCGTGCGAGCTGCCGACGATCGCAGTTTGCCTTCCCAGAGCGCACACTGTGGCGGTTGCCGAGGGCAGCAGCGCGACGACGCGGCCGCAGGGCGTGGCAGAGGCCATGCTGTTTTCCCGACACCTTCCGGGTCAACACACTGGTGCAGCGGACGTTGTTCCCCAGTCTTTGGGACACAGGACGCAGGCCTGTTGCCTTTTCGCCCTTTGGGCCGGCATGAAAGCCCCCGTTCGTGATGAGAGGCGGGCGTGGCACGTCGCGCCCGCCAGATACAAATATGGCACTGCCCATCCTGTTAGGGCAGAGGCCGATGACTGGAGTCGCGGGGGGCATGTCATGCGTTCCTTTCTGCCCGTGTGACTGCGGTGATGGGCGTGCGGAGGCGACGACACGGCAGGTGATCGCAAGCCTCACGCCGCCTTGTGGGTCGGTCTCTCAGGGTCGCTTTGTGGTGTGTGTGACCCTCACTCGTAATCCGTGGGATTTGAGTGCTGGAATTCGGTTGTGTCTGCGTTGGTGCTCGCGGCGGGCGCCACTCATGGCGGGGCAAACCGCCGGGGCCGTTGCTGGTGAAGGGGAACACTCATGGTGATTGCGTTTTGCAAGAGTGGCGGCGTCGATCACTCTGCCGTGATGGGCGTGGCGCCGCCGGCACTTAGCAAAACATCGAGTGTTTGCAGCCATGCCACCCCCAAGTCGCGACAGAAGATGGCAAAGCCACCTACTAAAGTGCAGAGGTGGAGCACCGGTCAGGGTGACATGGGCGTTGCCCAGGTGTATCTGACCGGGTTCTGATAGGATGCCCTGACTCACTTTTGCCAGATAACCGTCGTGGTGGAGAGGGCAGGTGAGAGCGCGTACTGAGGGGGAAGGCACTTAAGTCCTGTAGGACGCAATTATCATCACTGTCCGAGCCCAAGTTTTTGTCTTTCATTTGCGCTACCTCTGATGATCACGCCGCCGTTTGGTGGACGATGCTGGGCATGGCTTGTACACCCCCCAAACTTTCACACCAATTGGGGGAAGGCTCGCTGGAAATGATGTCTGCGGTCAGGATGGCTTTGAGTAAGAGGCTCTTACTGTGCTCTTACTAGGAGAACAGGTTGGTGACTCACCACTCTGACCCTCTGGGCGCTGACATCATTTGCGGAACGCTTTTGCAGGGCGCTCGCCGCTGGTGAGCGTCGCCGGTGCTGGCAGCTGTGCTGTCCCGGTGAATCGACCAGGCTCCCCATCTCCGGAGGCTGAACACCGCGCCAGAGCATTTCGGTGTTGTTTTTGCCCTTTGAATATGGCGTTGCACACGCGTATGGTACTGTTTAGGAGCACGAACCGCGTTCATTCATCCCGTGGCCGTCTTCGTCCGCCAGGTGACCCTCCCACACCACGCCGACGCCGGCTGTCCACACCACACGGCCCGACGCCCGCGCGTCCTGCTCCTCCATCAGCAATCAGCACCGTCCCTCCACGCAAATCTCGATAACCACGCCCACCGCACACAGCCACGCGGCAGCTTTTCACTTTCACGACATTTCCTTGGGAAACCCGGCGTTGGCGGTTCTCTCAGCCCGGCTGGCGGCGTCGAATCTACCATCCAGGCCGCGCTGGGACTTGCCTCAGCAAGGTGGCACTCATGAATGTGGCGTCGCGCGGGCCCCCGGGCCCTACAACCCGGCTGCAGCCCACCCCAGCCTCAGGACCTCTCAAAAAGCTCAGGTGAGCCGCGCCCCCAAGGCTCCCGGTTGTGAAAAGGCCTGCTGACGGGAAGCTGTCAGGCGCGAAGGTGCGCACGCTTGGATTGCAAAAAGCGCGTGGGACCGACCCCGTCCAGGGACTGGAGAATTGGGTGCGAGACTGGCCGCGCCGGCCACAGCAGCGAGGCGCGCCTCCGGTGGAAGAAACGGGGCTGCCGGGAAGTCCGTTCGCGCCCTCGAAAGGCGCTTTCGAGGAGGCGCGGGGCTGGAGAGCAAGCGGTGCTTGGCGGGGCTGGCGTGATCTGCTCGGTGAGTGCGCGGCTGGAGAAGCGCTCTGGGGACACATGAACGCCCCTTCGGCGTTAATGGCCAGCGATGGGATGCATGTCCGGCGGCGCCGTGGCATTGGCGTGTGTTGCGGACCACTTCATCGGCAAATCGGCGCCGCGATGCTGTCCGTACTTTTGGATCCTCGGGTGGCCCACTCCGCGGCCATCCGCGCGACCAGGGCCTGGGCACCGGGACGGCCACCCCAGGGGCTGCTGCGGACGGGGTTGCAATTGCCGGAGGCCGGCCAGCCCGTCGGTCCCCAGCCAGGACGTTCCCGCGCGCTCCCGCGCAGGAGCGTCCACAAAGTGGCATTTTTTCCCCCTCGGTTCCCGATCTGCCGCGCTGTCTTGCATTTTAGGCACCGCGAGGCCCCTCGCAAGCAGTTGGGCGAGGCCCCCCACCCCACCCCTGTCTCAACCCGGCCCGAGGAGCGCTCGGCGAAGATTCGCTACGCGCCGACCCCACCGAGACGACGCTTGCGTGGGTACTGTGTGCGTCGCAGACGCGCGAGTGGGCATTTGGGATCGCGTCGTTCTGGGAGCGCCTTTCGCAATGCGGGGGCGTGTGGCCTGGTCCCCGCCCTCCCGACACCTCGTTGCTGCGTGCTGGCTCGCCACGTCGCTTGCCTAGTCGTGGCGCTTTCAAACGTCGCAATCCAAGAAGGGCGACCTCTCAGGAGTATCCGCGGCGCCCAGTAGTACTTAGAGGGGTTTAAGGGCCCCCCCTTGCACCTTCGGTGATTCGAATCAGATGTTGTCACGTGCTGTCAGGGGTTACGCAGCGACCCTGGTGGGAGCCTCATCCGCCGCCGCGTAAAGCTTTGAGAACATGTGTCAATGCGCGACAAGGCGCTCAATGTCTGTTCAAAATCGCGACAGGCGTCCTCTCAGGGGTGGGGGTGGTGTTCAGTTGGAGACGAAGTATCGTCTGTGGTTGGCTCAATGGCAA
>CAJHUC010000600.1:0-51920 GCA_905146915.1 Ostreobium quekettii | reverse complement strand
TCGATGTCATGTCGGTGTGCCGTGCTCATCATCCATTTTTACAGAATAAGGGATTGAGCTTCCTACACAATAAGACACTAGTGTCTACGATCAGTTCATTGAAATCTAATGTTCAGCGCAAACAAAATCTAAGAATCTATCAACTCCTAATGCCAAGATGAGATTGTCGATGACAACACAGTAGGGGTCCCTATATAGCGCCCCCTTTTTGGCCACGCCACGGTGGGGCGCTATATAGGACCCCTACTGTACCTCAAAAGAGGTGTCCTCGCCAGTTGGCGAGGGGGAAGCAACAAGCGGTTTTGCAGTGTGCCGCACTCACCAAGTGCCCTATCCCCCGCATCAGGGCCTCACAAAATCCCGCAGTCAGCCCACGATATGATTCTCCCCTTGCGCTTGTGCTCTCCGGGGACTGGCGGACGTCTCCGATGTCTTTGCCCAACCGCCCGCGCTGCCCCTCCCTTGGGCCCACGGCCTCCCCGCCCCTCATGGCGCGCGGCGCCGGTCCCTCCCCTCCCCCTCGCTCCCCCGCGGTGCCCCAGTCGTGACCACGGCCATGGCATCCCCCCCCGGCTCCCCGGAGGATGACTCCCTCTTGGCCGAGGGGCTGCATGGCGTCTCCCTCGACGGCGCGGCGCCGAGCGGGGCGTTATCACCCGAAGGCGACGGGTGAGGACCTCTGCCTCCGGCGACCATCGGCACGATCTCCTTTCCTTCTTTGCTCACCGATTCCGGCCAGCCCCGTTCGCCCGATCGGCCACGGCGTTGGCGCCGATGGGCAGACGTCATCTCACGGCGCTGTTCGGCTGTGCAAGATTGGAGGGCCGCCGGTGGGGCGAGGCGGACGCCCTGTCGAAGAGCTTCACCCTGGCGAGGAGAGCGGAGCCCATGTGGCTGCCCCGCGTGGAGTGCGGGGCCCCGGAGGAGCCCGGCGTGGAGTACGCGTCCGTGGACGACTTTCGGGATCCCGCCGTGATCTACAAGGGCAGGTGGGCGGGGCCGTGTGGCGTCCCTTGGGGGCCGGAGTTGGCCGTCGTGGTGCGCGACTGGACTGGGATTGGGTTGAGAAGTTCGCTGGAGTCGGGGCGCTGTTGCAGAGCTGATTTGGGTTGTCGTTGAACGGTTAATTGGGGCTCCTTGCCTGTGGCGGAGAAAACCGGGGTGAATGCTGCCTCCTTGACTTGACATGTAGTATTGCTGAGTCGATTGAAATAAAAGGAAGAAGTTGGGGCTTGGGGGAGGGCGAGCGCAAACGGAAATCCATGCCTGCGGCGCACATGTTGAGGATGGCCTTGCCCTCTGCCATTGTCCCTTGGCCGGCACCAGCCAGACATCTGCAACGGCGAATCGTTAAAAGCCGATAATTAAAGCCGAAGAGGGGTATCGTTGTGGATATTGGTGTGGATACCTGCAGAAACAGTGACCTGGCAGCCAGTGACCAAGGCAACCATAATGGTGCAGACCTGGCAGTTCCTGGCAACCTGAGCTTAGTAGTTTGGAGTATAGTTTGAAACCTCCATAATGCCAATGCAAATCTTAGGGGCTATTATTTTCAATGTTCCATTGTTGTTTTGATCTGGTGGCTTGCAGCATGTGACTGGCACATCAACACATTATGTGTTGGGTGCAAAGGTGCAGGTAGAATTGTCTTATAGGATGCATGACACAGAAAAACACCTGCAGATAGCTTTGCCCACATTCCTGCACCAGCACCTGCAGCAATAATGTGATATTCAAGCTTGTCAATTTGACATTTTGGGAGCAAATGGACGTGGCCATTTACCAAGAGCACATGCCATTTTGACAACTTGCTTCATTACATTGTTGGCGCTGCTCATAGACTGTTTTCAGTCATGGCTCCTGTTCGATGCTCCATGACTGTGCATTCTCAAAGACAACTCTTGTTTTCAGCAACTGAACAAGTCTTGCTGACAGTGGCCTGTTTTTTGCCATCTAGAGCTGTTTTTTGTCATATTTAAGCGTCATAGTTCCACCCCAATTTAACAATGGCCTGGTCATGCTACACTGTGGTGGTCTGGTGGGCAGACATGCTGCGAGGTGGTTTCAAGTCTGACAGGTGAAACTGCACCACAGGCAAAGCGAAGTGGCTGTGACCACATGCAATGCCACTGGCAACCAAGTGGTTTTGAAATCTTATGTAAAGGAGAAAATGCGCCAACGGCACTACAAAAACGTTCAGCGAGAAATTGAGATACTGAGAATGATGACGTGCGAAGGGTACTGCCTGCTTGACTGTGGTTCCCCATGTGAATATCCTTGGACTCTGTTGCTGCCACAGCATGCCAACACATTGTTGTTGCACTTGGAAGGCGATGCGCAGTGAAAAGCAAGCGCATGCATCATAGGTGCAGTACAGGGGCTGCTGGCTGAATTGTCAACATGCATACCCTGCTGATGACACCTGAAGTATGCAGTTTCATTGCCCTGCTTGGCACAACCATGCTATTCTGTCTTCGTCCACTGTGACATGTGCTTGTGAAATACCACTCTGGTGTGAATGTGCCTTAAAATGACTGTTGGCACCAGTTTCTGAGCATCACCTACTCAGGGCGTGTTCCCCATGTGCAAGTTGTCAAGATGCCTTGGCAATGATCTTAGCAGTCAAACAACATGGAGGCTAGTAGATCCCCAGACATCAACAGACTGGCATACCATCCTCAGTGAGGCCAGAATTGCCTTTGTCAACGATGCATGCATGCGTTTTGACCTAGCGGGCTGATGCAGTGCCTTCTTTAGCTTCACAGGTGTTGTGCGCCATCTTGGGGAGTTTGAGGACGACGATCGAATTCACCTGGTTGCGGAGTACTGTGTGAGGGGTGACCTGTTCCAGGAATTCATCCGTCAAGGCAGGCGACTGGATGAAGGCCCCATATGCAGACGGGTGCAGTATTGAAATGGGCTTCTGGTTTGACTTGCAGCTGCCGCTGCTCCTAGGGTGCTGCAATTGCGGCACGTGGTGTGAGGAAGATGTATCCATCCAATGCCCCTGCCATCGGCTGCAAGGTACATAGGTTTTGTCTGACCCTCTTGGCAGATATGCACTCTTTAACTGCCAAAGCGCCCACCGAGCACTGAGCTCAGAGCCACCCTGCCTCCTGCCCTTGACCATGAAAAAAGAGCTTGGAATTCGTGGTGTTCGCAATGTTCATGTTGATGTTGTTGCAGAAAATGTAACTTGGGGGGCATGTAGTTGTGGAGGCACAGAGGCTGATATTGTGGTTGGCATGCTCAAACAGGTCATCTCACCTCTCCTGATGGTGCTCAACTACCTACACTCCAAGGGCATCGTGCACAGGTGACGTGTGCTTCCAGTAATGCAGCAAACCCAGCCAGGCTCAGGGCTCATGCAGAGAATACTGTTGACACCAAAATGTTGATCTGGCCTTTTTCACTGGTTCGAAGTTTGTGAAAGCCACTGGAGGAGTTAGGAGCCAAATTTCGGCCCGGCTCTGTAAAGCGGTACATTGCTGATGTAGTGTCTATATTGTGCTGTTAAGTATACCACAAGCCAGTCAACATTTTCAGAAAGACACTCCACTCACACGAATTGATTACGGATTCGCAATTTGGGGCGTCAGCACTGGGGCATAAGCAGTGATCATGCGCAGACCAAGGTAGCCATTTTATGTGGACATGGAATTTCCCAGCATTGTCACATGTTTCCTTGAAATGTGTTCAGTTTACAGTTTGATGTCATCTTATTTGAGTGCAGCTTCCTGCCCACCATGGCAATTGGATTCAAATGTCCTTCTGGTGCTCTCATTGGAAATCACAGCTATCAGCTTGGCACTACAGTTTTCTGGTGCCGTATTTGGCACACTCCTTCTGGAATGCCTTACAGGTGTCCTCATTTGCGGAATCGCACACACTAGTGGGTGCCCATCGCTGCGGGGGGCTTTTGCAATTAGGTTTGCTGCATTGCTCCTGATAGGATGTGAGGATTTGCGTACTTAGATTCTGAATCGGAGGCACAGACATGAACATCGCATTTCAGCACAGAAGAAGCAAGCTGTGCAATGTGCACTCCGTTACGAACAAGTGCCTAGGGACCGATCTCCCAGCTAGTTGAAGTTGGCTATAATTTTGCATCCTGTGCACACCATTGTGTGACACACGATGCGGACATTCCCTTGCCACGGTAAAGGGGAACCTTCATTACCTGGATGCCGCTGCGCCATAATCCGAATTGGCATTGTGCTGGACGAATGGGTGGCTGTTTGGCAATGCACACAATTTATTTGGCAATTTGCAGTTTGCCCGCGTGTGGCAAAGTATTAAATAATACCCTTCCTTGAAACAGTTGATGGGGGCATCTGCATCCAACAAGTGTTCAGGATTCCCGCAATCAAAGTGGTTTGCAGCCAAGACTTAGCACATTGTCATTTGACATTCCAACCACCTCATCCAACTGGATGTTGTTTGTTGATTACCCCTGAGCCCAGGTGCAATGTGCAGGCAGTGGCACAGCGCACGCAGCTGTGCTGAATTCATTTTCTTGGCTTCCGCAAGAAGCAGCACAGAGTCTGTTCACGACTGGCACATCCGGATCTTTAGTGCGTCAAACAGAAAATTGTGGGGATGCAAGAGGTTGTTGCTGATTGTCCATTGAGGGGTTGTGACGTTGAAACAGAGATGTCAAGCCAGAGAATATTTTCTTCACATCCGAAGGGAGTCTGAAGCTGGGTGATTTTGGGCTGGCGGTGGACATGAACAAAGAACCAGTGAAGATGAGAGTGGGGACACTGGACTACATGGCGCCAGAGGTGCGGCACTGGAAGCATGCCTCGGTTCCGTGCACGCTTATTTATGGCCTTGGAGACGATGTGAAGGGCAGTGGTTGTGTTGGACAAAGTAAATGATGTGAATCAGCAGGTCCTGGGGCAAACCATTGCCCGAGACACAGGCATGTGATGGGCTCTGCATTGTTGAGTATGAACACAATCTGGAATATGCAAGAGGCTATCATACTCAATGATGTTGGCACACATCCCGGGAGGAATGGGCATCATATTGAAGGCTAGCTGTTTTTAATTTCTGCTTATTGACGGTCTTGATATTGAACTGTTGTCAGAAAAAAAGTGATCTTCCAATGCGGAAAGTTGAAGATGTGACGGTTTGCAAGATGTGACGCACGTTCTGTAACACAGACGCCAGACACCTCAGGCCTTGGACGTCACACAACAGAACAGGAATCCCTTGGTGCGCTGGGATAGCTGTTGTCTTTGTATTCAGTTGGAGAGAATGTCCATGTCTCTTGTCGCACCAGGAGGAGCATGGTACAGACAGGCTACCAGTTGATAGGCCAGCTTCTGCCCCAAGCATGCCCACACGTGATGAAATCCCCAAGAGTGCGGTTTTCGCAATGAATAAATAAATAAACAATAAATTATACAAACCTTGTATACCCTGAAGGTACTACCTTAGGGTGGCATTGAATTGCATTGATCAACCCCTGTGCATTCATTGTGCCTCTGCTTGACTGAATGTTGAGCCCTGCAATGGCCAGCAACGGTGCCATAGCATGTCAGCAATTGCCCCCATTCCGTGTGGGGCAACACGACGTCAAGTGCTGCTGCATGGAACCATCAAAGTTATAAGTAAAAGGATATGTGTGCGGGCACGTGCGGCTCTTTAACTATCTGCGGTGTTTGGTAGCCAGAGTTTTCTCTTCTATATTTGCTGCTACGGCTTCCTGCTTCAAAAATCAGCTGTCGAAATTATCCTCGCGCCGTTATCTTCACATCCGAAAATAGCCGACTCTCAACCAAAAATCTCCGACAATTGTGACTACGAGTCCTGGCGCATCAAATCCGAAATCCCCGTTGCCTGCGTCCGGCAGTGCTGTGAGCCAGGAGGACTCTGGTTAATAAAGGGTGAGATTTCAATGGTTCTTACCTCCTTTGAAAATCGCCATGTCGGGCGGCCCCTTTTCGAGCGAGGACTGCACGGTTGTGTATAGAGAAACCTCTCTGACTGAGTATGGCGCAGCCATCCTGGAGAGGCGGCGATGGGAAGAAACGGTTGTGAAAAGAGATCTCTTGGAACATGGCTTCTTCCACCAGGGCCACACGAATTTGCCAGAAGGGGAATGGGAAGGGCAGCTATTTTTTCAGTTTCAGGGCTGCCCAACGTGTTTGGCATCTGATCTTTTGAAGCAGACCCCTGTTGAACGTTTGACCCCATTTCTAAAAGTACGTAAGGACGCTTCAATCATGAAATGTAGTCTGCAGCGAACGAAGTACTATATTCACATTAGCCATGTGTCCATTGCTATAAAATGTGCACCGGTGGTGCAAATCGTTAAGTTGGACGAAATTATACGCTCTCAATGGTGTTTTTGCCCGGCGCGTTGCGGTAAGCACATGTGGGGTTATGTGCGGCAAGCGACATCGCCCCAACGGCGAAATGGCATGCATTCGCTACATTAAGTGAATTTGCAAAACTGGATCACGTGCCAGGTGGTGTCAGCACCGGTGCCGGATGACGGACCGACACCCTCAAGGGCGCACTACGACGAGAAGGTCGACATCTGGGCCGTGGGCGTCCTTGTGTACGAGCTGCTGGCGGGGCGGCCTCCGTTCGAGGTGGAAAGCGTTGCAGTCACCTCCGAGAGAATAACGAAGTCGCTCATCGAGGCATGGCCCCAGGGAATTTCGAGCGCATGCAGGAGCTTCATCAGCCAGGTGAATTCGCTTTGGGCGCGATCCACAAATCCCCAATCCCGCCCCGCCCCAGTTTAGGTCGGACGCTTGCATTGCGCGGGTCGTGCGCTGGGTGTTTGATGTGCATCCATGGGCCCTGGAATTGCCTTTGCGGGCCGTCTTTATCACTGTTCGACAATGCAATCATATAATTGCTCCGCCTCCCCAGCCCCCAGTTGTCTTCTCATGTGTGGGGAAGAACCTTCCCTTTCAAATGTACGCTTCAAAAGGAAGCCTGGCGTCCGGATTAATCAGAAAAGACGGATTACAATATTGTAATCACAGCACCAGTGTAGTCTTTCCATGCTCTTCCGTCTTTTTGGCTCAATGAATCCAGGAACAATTCTATTCTCTTTTCGTTATTTGTCATATTCTCCTGTTCCATTCCCACTTTCATCCACTTTGTCTATTTTGATTTATCATATCCATGTCCCTGCGACGATCTGCGTTCAACACTGGCGCCCTGCGCAGCCGAGTGCATGCGCTGGTAAGGAACACTTTCTTCGAAAGTTGCAGACGGTCGTCTGCAAGGTGCAACGCAGAGTCTTGAGACATGCCCGCATTTTTGGACCCAAGTGGTTTCACACCACACCGACGCTCATGGCACCTTTTGTGTACACTCGCACAGGGAATTCCGAGTTGCCAGAACCATCCCGGAATCATCCGAAGTAATCCTGAGACAGTCTGAGCCTGCCCCGTCTGTCTTGCACCACAAATGTCTAATAATCTTCGCTTCAGGGCATAGAGGTCGTCAATATCATTGCTGATTTGGGTTCTAGTCTTTTGAGTTTTAGGGCCGTCGTACCTGTCATCATCCCCATGACCTTCACATCCAGATATTATCGGTATCGGACAAACCTCTCGTGGTTTGCGCAGTGCAAGATGTACCCGTTCTTATGCACCCGCGCAATGGGGCTTGCGTCCCGTTCTATCCCACACCTCCAGGCGCAAGCTGGCGCCACATGGCCTGCCTTTTTGCTGCCAGAAATTGTTTATTTATTTTTTTGAAACCGCGTTAAATTGTACCTGATTCTGGGGACCGTGCACTAGGGATATGGGCCGTGTTCAAGTAAGACGCAAAGCGCAACATTAGCCACAAATTATACTGAATGAAGTCGTAATGGATGTATGCTGTCCGCCTCAGTCTATTGATGCTGGTGCCACCAAGTTTAAAAGTAATGTCATCAATGCGAAGGTAGTGATGCATTTGGATGCATCAACTAGTGAAACATTTATGCGGTTGAGCACCTCCGTACTTGGCACTCCGGCCTCGTACCCTTTTTGCACCACAGGGCGGTTTGGCCATTGCAATGATGGTTGAGATTCCGCGAACAGAACATTTGTTTCCTTAGGCGCTGGAGAAGGACCCGGAGGATAGACCGTCTGCGGAGTCGCTGCTCCACCACCCCTGGGTTGTTCGGCATACCATGCGCATCCAGGAGTTTCCGCAACACCACGGGTGCCTCGCCGTCGAAAACGCGCGGCCCGGTCCGGTCCGCCTGGAAGACGAGCAGTAAGGGCGGGCTAAAGACCGGGCATGTTTACATTATTCGATGATCTGTGACAGCAAAGAACTTGATGGAGACGAAACACATGCCAACCTGTTGTCCTCCATTTCCGGCGGGCTTTGCAGCGCTTTCGTTGTGGCTGTCGAAATGTCAGCGAAATGCTCCCATGGCAGCGACGAGGCCATCGCATGTTGCAAAGTTTTGCATCCAATCCAGTGCCGGCAAAGTTCATTGAAACCATGAGGAGCCGTTTGGCAGCACACTAGCCACTGACTCACTTAAGTGAACGATTGTCCAGTCCACACCCAGTGGCCCCAGCCCCTGCTGTACGTTCATGTAGTTCATGCGCCGCTCGAATGTCAATGGATGCATTCTAGATTTCCTCGGTGCAATATCAGTGAGCAAATGATGGACACTGCTTTTCTCAGGCAAAATAGGGAGCCGATCTCCTTGTTTTTGTATGCAACATTTCTTGAATTGAATGCCACAACGGTGCCCGCTCTTTCTTTTTGATGCCGCATTGTTAGGCTGCATTCAATAGCCGGGCGCCGCCCCCTCCCCAACAGATGAGACAACATCTCCACCCAATTTATCACAATGCAATGATGGCTGTACGGGCTGCTCGGTGAATCACCGTTGCATTCCTGGGGCATCCTCGAATGGCTTCCACATTGTCAGACAGTGATGGTGAAACTGGTGCTGGGCCACTCTTCTCGGCGGTCAGCAGGGTGCCAGGAACCTGCGTGACTGCCTCAATTGTATCAATTGATAAACCCCTACAATGGCGTTTTGAACATCGCGCTATGTGGGAAAAGTCCTGAATTTCCCATTCTCTCAGGGGCATTGACGGGAATAAAGTTTCCAGAGGACGGAAGGATTCCAAAGCCGGCCATCAAAGCCGCCGTGCAGGAAAGAATACCAAGTCGCAGGCGCACAACTTGCAAAGTGGCCGGGATGCTTCGGCCGGCTCCCACTGGGGTGGCGACTACGAGCCTCGCCCATGGGACCATGCTGGCGATGGCGAACTGGCTTCCTGGTTCCCGGAGCGCCCACAGGCTCTGCTGGTTCCAAAAGCTGGCGGCCTGTCCCGGATGACGTCGGCACCCGCACGGAAACTGGCCCGGAAATCTCTCGGGGCGAAACCTGGCTGTGAACGCTCGAAATTATACACGAAGCAGGTGCGGAAGGATGCGCCATGCGCCGCAGTGTAGCGGCCGGTGCCACCAGACACTGGTGAAAATGGAAGAGAGGGGAGACTATGACTTTGCCTGATTATACCGCGTTGTGGAGAACTAATGCATGATTTGATCAGCTGAACACACTTTAGCGATGGTTCAAGCGGGGTGAATGGAGGGTGTTATTGGCAGGAGACGCTGAACCATCGCTCGCAGTTTGAAACAATCCCCTGAACTCGTCGCGAGAGCGTGAAATCGAGTTTGAGGTGTGTTTTATTGCACTGCCGTCACTCCCGAAAATGTCTGGGATATTCAGTGCAATGCTTCGGTGCCAGGTGCAAAAATGGACGCAAAACACTTGCTCTTTCGTGTTCCGATGCGTCCGGTGGTAACATCTAAACCGTTAAAATCGTCACCAATTTCCATAAAAAATTGCTAAGCTTGGCTCTCGTTTGACATTCAAGCGAGGCATTTATTTACTGCAATTTGCTTCACCAACACTGCATTGTATACAATTTTCATGCACATATCGCCTCACTGCAGTAAAGTCGCTCATCTGGTGAATCAAGTTCAGCGGCGCCGCCGCGAAAGCAAGCGCTTAAACTTGTGAATCTGACCCAAATACTGGCCAATTCGCATTTTACTGAGATGCCGTGTCGCGCTTTCAAATACCTGAGATCACGGAGTATAGTGCGGGGAGTGTCGAATAGTGCGGACGGATGGGTGGGTGGGTGGGCTGGGTGGAGGTGCGCCTCGAGGGCCCTCTATCCCCCCCTGATTTACCGCACTCTTGCCGCGTGCTGTTGGAAATTGCAGATTGGCATCAACAGAATGGTAGACGTCGTGGGTGATCGGTGGGTGGGTGGGTGGGGTGTGGGGAAGCTCTGCCCAGTTGACATGAAGCGCCACAAAAATGGCATAGCGCGAACCCTCAGGGCAGCCTGATCGTCAAAAATTCCGAATCTGATGTGCTGACGTCCGAAATGCGCTGCAAGCTTTTGGTGACTCAATGGCTTGAGGCGTTCGTTGATGGCCGGTCCCCAGGGCGTCCATTCCGGAAGCGAGTCTCCCACAAGCTTTGTAAAGGACACGAAGGCTGAGCCTGTGGCGAATAGCAGGGACTATCCAGGAAGCTCACTTGACAGAACGCACAGTCCAGACGTTCTTTCACTCAAAGACCGGGCAAGAAGATTGTTTGAGGCCTTCGGCGCATGACTGGGAGTCGTGCGCATGCACTTAGGTCTTGGAGGACATTCGGCCAGAGTGAAGTTGTGTAGGCACCTCCATATCGTTTTGCTCTTGAGTGGCTCTGTAACTTGGGGCTGGCAGTGGGGTCTCCTTGTTTGCCTGGATCTGAGAGGGCGTCAAAGAGAGCCCTGATGGCGTGGCAACAGTATTGGAAGGCGCAAAACAGGCAAGCAAGATGTGCAAACACTGTTTCTACTCGGAATTTTGCGCAGGAGGTCGTAGTTGCTACGCTTTGCTTGGGCCTTTGCTACGTTTCCAATTGGGGTTTACTAGGGGAAGAGGTTTGCTCACCCACGGAACGTGGTTCCGTTCCCTTCATTGTTCTCACTAGCTAATTTGAGTGAATTGGCTTGCACACAAGCAATAATGGAGAATCAAATCGACTCACTTGCGTTTGGCGCATATCCATATCCCTTTCTGACAGTCGATCTGGAATTTTGAAACTCGGCCGACTAATGTCCAATGAGATAAGGCATCGGCAGCAGGTGCTGCGGCGTTGGTTTGCCTTGGGAGGAAAGTACCCGGCCACAGAACATTTGCAACGATATTGGCGCGCAAATTTCGCATGTAGAGCTCTGTTTGTTTCAAGCCAATCCGCAAGAAATGAAGTACCTAGCGCACCCACTTGAGAGCGGCTCAAATAGCCCTTGATCCGTATGCCATATAAAGTTGCGGGTTCCATGAAGATGAAACGCATGTGACTATGCTTCGATATACAGCTTTTGCACCTTCGTTTTCCATACAATTTCGATAGATAACTGTGAGTTTCATCTCTGAATTTAAATTATTGCTTCGTTTCCTATGGAAAGTCGACCAGAAGGCATCGTGCGGTGCTGTAAGCAATGCAAAACAAATAGAGCTTGAGAATTCCTTATAGTTATTGAGTTTTGGCCAATCCCGCTCTCGGAATAAACGACGGCCGTGCTGCGTCGGCGCGACGTTGCTAGCCCTCGATTCTCTTCAACATAAATTACACATCGGTGCAAGGAGGCCACCGTCAGCTGCAGATTAGGAGGTACTCACTGGACTGTCAGCCCCAGCGGCATTCACCAGTGAGATGCGCGAATCGGTGAAGGGGTCACAAGTAACAACACTTGCTAAGCATCCGCCGCAGCTCCCCTGAAGCAGAGATGGGCCGACCTAGGACAGAAGCTGACAAAGAATGGGAACAGAACGACATCCATTCCCGTTCTTGGGTCCAGGGGCCCAAACAGTATTCAAGCACTTCCGTTCCTAGTTAAAGAACGTGAATGCAACGGCAACCAAAAAGAAGGTTCCTGCTCTTGCCGAAAGAATTTGGGCCCAACTCTGCCTCGGAGAACAGGGGGTATAATACTCCAGCAATGCTCGGACTGGCTGGAAATCAACACGAGTACCATGTCACTTTGTACGGCACAGCGCACAACACCAATAGGCTGGCTTGCCACTCCGGCCATTCCGAGTCTCGAAGTAAAGCGCCTACGCCAATTTCAAACGTTAATGCACTGTGTGTTGACGTTTCCACCGGAACATGTGTTTCTGGCAAGAATATTGCGTCCTGATGCGCCAGAGCGGGAAATCGCCCCCAAGTCGTCACTGTGCCCTACCAGCTCGTTCCACAAGAAACTTACCACATCTAGATAGGCTGCATTCCTTCCGCTGCCACCAGAGTGTCTTTGCTTGCTACTGTGCCCTAATCCACAAAACCAAAACGCCTCACAACCCCACATTTTTAGGAAACGAGACTGCGCCGCCAGCCGCCCACGACTCCTCGAAAGCCGTCGCGTGTTGCGACAGGTTTCTGTCGGCGCTCGCAAGTCAGCCGCTCGACGCGCGCAAGCCCATGACGCGACCTGTCGCGTGGGACGCTCCCCGGCGCCCAAGTACTGGCGCCACCAATTACAAGGGGGCTCTCGCGGCCCCCGCCCCAGCCACCACCCGTTCTCTCCTTTTTTTTTTGAATATAGCAGGCCACTGTATTGATGCGTCACAAGAGATGGACAAAAAGTTGTTGAAATGTGGGCATCGACACCAGCCAGGACCCTGGCCTGGGCCCACCCACGAACTTCATCGGCCTGGCGTACGAGACCCTGCTGCAGGAGCTGGACTTCAAGCTGACGAGAAGTGCGCAGCAGATGGATGCCCAGGAGTGGCGGCTGTTGCTGATCGCCTGGGCACTGCAGTCCCAGCACGATCGCCTACCTGTGTGACCACGCGCGCGAGGTGTTTGGCAACAGGCTGCGCAGGATGCACGCAAGCCCGGAGATTCTTGCGTACGGGTTCTGAACGCAACAGTATCAGCGACGACGGATGCTGACAGGATGAGGATCCCCTGCCAGCCCAGGCGCTTGTCTTCCTCAATCTTGCCGAATTTTGGAGCAAACATCCTTTCGACATTCCAGCAGCACAGTGGTGAACGCGGCGTGGGTCGTTGACAGCCAGTTGTGGGTGCAGCCATGGCGACAGAGCACGAACTCAGGTTGACATCAATGTACCTGTTCTAATGCACCGCGAGACAGGCGCAGCCGCGCTCCAGAATCTCAATGCTTTCCATTTTGCTGTCGGATTGCGGGTTTGCTGCTCATTTAGTGTTCATTTGTATCGAATGGCGTCCATTTCTCCCTTGCAGCCTGTCCCTTGCAGTGTTGCTCTACAAAAGGCGCAGCACACGGCAGTCTTGGCGAAAAAACGAGTTTGCACTCTTGACTTGCTACTCAGTTGTGTGCTTGACACCTTGTTGAACGCAGAACAAGGAGATGGTTTTGGGAGAGCTGCGGAGGGCGTTTCACATATCTGATGAAAAGCACGAGGAGCTGATGGAATTCGTCATGCAAGGCGGAAATCCTGACCGGTGCGTCACTGTGGCCTGGAAATTGACATTCTTAATTTGTGGCGATTGGTGCTAGGGGCTTGTTGTACATTGGTGATATGAAGAACGCACTGTTCTGAACACTATTCTGGTCATATCGTGGATTGTTTTGAAGGGCCTGATGGCAACGTTGGTTCCCAAGAGTGCACAAAGTGTCTCAGTGCAGTCTACCAATCGATTATATCTGGTGTGGCGAAGTGCAAATGTTGCAGTGAAACTGTGGCCTGGTCGAATTGAATAACTGAGTGTTGTTCATCAGCTGATCGTTGCAGGGTGGCGATTGGGTATCACAGGTGTAGTTTTTTCCATGGTGTGTATCTGGAAATGTAATGGGGCAGCATCCAGGAGCAAGAGGCGCTGTCTGTCTCTTTGTTGCCTTGGAAGTAACTAAAATGCACTTGCTGCTGCCTGGTTGCCAATGATATAATTTTTTTTACTGGTGGTTGCCCCAGCGTTGCATCTTTGGGCTTTCATGTCCCCGCAACGATTGTAACAATATTGTCCAATTTTGCAGTCCACCACCTCTGCATTGTTCTGTATGGGATACCAGATGTCGACATCGTCTATACCTCAGCTGACCAAAAATCCAAACGTGAACAACTGCACAGGAGAAACTGAAAGATGATAACACGAAGCTGACCCCACACCTTCTGAAGGAACTCCCCTAGAACCCCAGCAGCTTAGGGGCGGAAATGATATGATCACAAGGGGTGTTCTTAACGTGAGACCACTGAGGCTTCCATAGATTTCTGGGGATGCACAGAAAATTTTTGCAAATCACAAGTGCAGCACAGCCTGCTGACAATTGCATGATTCTGCAGAATTCTGAGTTGTGTGAGGCTGTTGCCTGCGCGATCACGGCACGCTTGGGCAAAACGTTGGTGGAGTAGCTCCACCTGTGGCTGTTTTGTTCACAACAAGCTCTAGCATGCATGGTGTACATTTTTTATATAGGGAAAGATGCGGTAGGGGGAAGGTGCTGCTGTGCGTGGCTGGATTCCAACTTGCGTTGCGAAGTGTACAGACTTTGTTTGCACTGAGCAGGCAACGTTGCCAAAAGCGCAAAAACATGCCATGACGGAGAGGGGAGCGTTGGGCTTGGACTGGCCCGTTTTTGCAAGAAAAGTCTTCTTCTTGTTATTGGGCATCCACTTGTTTGGGAACTTTCTCCCTCTTGAGCGATTAATGTAGTCAATGTTGGAAAACAAGGACTTGGGCTACAACGGCACCCGCAGGAATGGATCTGAGAGAAGACAGTGCTGCCGCTTCACCAATGGCTGTCTGAGTTAAAACCCGGCATGCAAGAACAAATGTGCAACATATAGTTTGCAAGCAATTCATATATTCCAGGGCAGTATGTCCACGTGTACTTTTGCCTGCGCTACAAAAGTTTTTGTTGGTGTAGAGGAATGCTGTCCCGATAAGCGAATGAAGGCGGTGTTGTCTCATAGGCGGCCTCCAAAAGCCAGTGTAGATCTAATCGATTTTCAAGCCACTGCCAGGGGTGTTTGTGTAGACAGCTGTCGTTCCGTCGTTGAATTCAATTGTAACCTTCACCCAAGCCGGACCCATGGAGAAGGGTCTAGGAGTGGGAACGGAGGGGGTGGGAATGGGGGTGTTGTTGGGCGGGTGGCTTGGACGGGTGTTGTGGATCCCAACAGGAACCGTGTTGGGCCACGTCAAGATGGGGTGGGACTGTCACACAGCAAAGAAAAATCATGATTAGAATTTGTGAATCAGAGTTGGGTTCGTAATTATGAATTCGATTAGACAAAAGCATTGAGAAAGAGAGATTGGAGATCAAAGAAAATGTTTTGTAGTTGTGTAAGTCTATTCCTGTGCTGCAGGTGTGCACAACATATTGAATTCAGAGTTGGAGACGCTGGAGCTGTCCATCGTGGGATTGAATGGCATATGGAGGGATTGGATCCACTCAATAATGCATCCCATAAAGAGGATTGGCATGTGAGGTGAGGAAGCTGCAATGGTTTGGAGTTTATAAAGTCATTTCTGTAGCAGATCTGAGTTTGTTTGAGAGGATGTGTGTGTCATGTGTTTTTAATTTTTTGTGGGTTGCAACGGCCTGGGAAAAGTAGAGAATGGCTTAATGCGACTGGAAATTCTGTTTGTTAAGGATTTCCAATTAATAGCTTGGATGGCCAAGGCCACCAAGCCCATCCAATCCGTTCGCCCAACGTTCCGTCATGAAAATGGCATCTAAATTATGGAAGGAGGCCTGTTGAAGTATAGCATAATGAATCGCGGTCGATTTCATCTATGCTTTGTTCATACTTCATTTCTGCTATGTGCGCTTCGTCCAAGAGTTGATTTGATGGCTGAAGGATTGTCGGGTCGGCCAGCTGTCATTGGCAATGGCGTTGGATGATCTGGCGGAAGGACAACTGTGGGTTGAATCAAGAGTAGTGACAGCTGTTGTGCTTGACAAGCACATTGGATTATGCGATGGAAGTGCGGCTGTCGGGTTGAATCACGAGTGGACTGACAGCTGGAATGTGTGAAACGATTGATTGGAATGTACGATATGTGGTTTGGCGTACAAAAGTTGGACATGGCGACATTGTAACAGATCCTTGTTGGCGATGGGTTCCGTGCTCCGGGTGCCGCAAGGCCGCGTTCCAAACCGCCTGGCAAATCGCAGGCCCCCGACGCCCAAGGCGTGGCTTCCACGAGGCTGCGCGGCAGGGGATAGCTACTAGCAAGCGTGCGGACGCGGGCCCCGAACGTGGGGCATCTCCAAACGCCGGCGCCTTACTAAGGCGCGCGGTGAAGGGTCGACACCCCCCGTGAGGGCTGTGCAATCGCGGGCGGAGGACCCCGTGCGCCGGCGAGGGCGTTGGCACGACGTGGGCTGACGGGGAGCGACGGGAGGCAAAAAGGGATGGCGCATTACGTGGTGCGTCGAAGGAATCGCGAACCGTGGACGGGACTGCTGCAAGGCGGAGGTACTGCGGGTTCCGGCAGCGAGTGCGGCTGCGAACGAAGGCCGAAGGGGGGCGATTTGCGGTCGCCACTTCTCTGGCTGACTCCGGAGGGGAATCGCCCGTCATTCTGCGCATGATGAGGCGTTCCTTCAACAGGCCAGAATCGGCAGGAGTCGTCCAAGTGGCCCCTCGTGGGCGTGGATTGGAAAAGAGCGGTTTGTTGTGAAATGCAGATATCTTGCCTCAATGGCAATAGATGCCACTATTCCCACCCACTTCGGATGTAGCCACCTACGCTACCTGTGTGGGGGTGCGGAATGGCAGGAAGAGGTGTGGTGTGGATTGCAGCCTCAATGGCGATAGGCGCCAATATGTCAACCCCCCGGGAATTTGGCCATCCCTGCCAGTTGTGTGTGC
The DNA here is from genome assembly GCA_905146915.1 of Ostreobium quekettii. Classification (NCBI taxonomy): domain Eukaryota; kingdom Viridiplantae; phylum Chlorophyta; class Ulvophyceae; order Bryopsidales; family Ostreobiaceae; genus Ostreobium; species Ostreobium quekettii. Next base: position 35,060 of record CAJHUC010000600.1, on the reverse strand, counting down.
CCCTCCAGGCCTCTCGGTATATCGGCACGACAGAAAATGCGTGGCGATGCGAGGCGCGAGAGTTGGGGTAGGTGTGGGTGGCGAAGGCACAACGGCATGCAAACATTGCGGCCTTGCATGAATAAGTGAAAAATAAAAAGGTGCGGTTTTTCAGTAGGTACCACAACACCTGCGAAGTAGCCCACTAAATAAGCGCCCACTTAAGGATGTAGCGAGGCAGGATGTTTGTTGACTTCGCAAGCTACTGGAAGAGTGCCAGCTAGATGTTGTAGTGTAAGGGCAAGGTGGCCAGCCTTTGTTCCTCATGGCCAGCGTGATGAATTGGCAGGGCCAGCCCTCTCAAGAGTGTTGTTGTCAACAACAATCGGCGCGGATCGCACCCCCCCTTTGGTGACTAGGCGTCAATGTTCGCACTACCAAATCCTATTTGGTAGCTGCTGCTCTAGCTGGGCGTCTTGTTGTTGCCATTTCCTTTTTGCTCAACGCCGCAGCCTTGACCGGGACTCTACCGTTGCTTGCCGCCAGGCGGAGGCGGTGATGACACTATTCTTAACGCTTTGCCCCCTACTCCTGACCCACCCAATTCAATCGTTTTGTTATGCCAAAGCACCGGCAAGCATTGACCCCTACGAAATTGTGGTGCTTGCTTGCTATAGCACCTTCCCTTCGACTGCCAAACTAGCTGGCCATGAGTGGCATAACCGGTGGCCTAGGAAGCTCCACGCCCATGTTTGTTGAGGGCGCATGGGTGCCACGAGCGAGTGTATGAGATGCACCATGTTGTGTTTGTGGACAGCCTTCAGTGCCTCTTTTGTCCCCAGTGGCGACGACCACAACCAGCCTGGCCGCCGAGATCACGTGGTCTGGTAGCGGTCAATCGGCGGTTAACCTGCGGTCAATCGCAGCCAAGGCGCCGGTAGCCAGCGCTTGGGCTGCCCCGCCTTGTATCTTGCCCATGGCCATCCCAGCATGAACAACTCCTTGCAGCCACCCTCTTGCTCGATCGTTCTTGGGCGCTTACTTGTGTCGTGGACCGATTGCCTACTGTGGTGCCGGTCAATCAGCGGTCAAACTGCGGTCAATCGCTAGGCAGCCAAGGCACTGCCAGCAAGCGGTTGGGCTGCCCGACCTTGTGCCTCATGAGCATGTGCTGTTGAGACATAGCTTCTTGCCTAGGGTATCTTGGTCATTGTTTCGTGCGCACTCGTTCCAACGGTTCGGTGTACAGGGAAAAAAACGGGAAAGGAAAATTGTCATTGGCACGTTGCCAATCAACGCACGAGTGTGTCTTCCAAATACCGCAAGATGGTTGTTCCAGTTGGGTTAATTATAGGATTGAGCATACACAGAGCGCACGGATATCAAGCCTTGCATATGGCCAAATTATGCACACTAGTTGTATGGTTTCACACGGCGGTGATTGCCAATGCATTTGAGATTAACAAAGGACAACATTGTTCCAAAATTGTTAAAATGTCCCATCATCGTAATATAATCACCAATTGTAGTTCCAAAAAACCTAGGCAGAATTGATCCCGTCATACTCAAAGTCCGATCAGCGTCTAAGAAAGCAAGTCACTCGTCTTCAGCGTCGTGCTAATGCTCACGACATCGAACATAGGGCACCGTAGTCACGGTCCGCTGACGGCAACAAGAGGTACACATTCCATTCTTACATCTCTTGACAGGGCGTCCGGGGCAGCCAAGCACACGACATGCGCCACGCAAGGCACTTGCGATAGTAATCATCAGTTGTTGTGCGACATCGGGGTCCATATTGGCGACGTCGATGGCCTGGACTTGTTGATGGTATTGTAGCGCTTTCTCCAGAGTAATGCGCTCCTTGTTAACGTATGCACAACAGATGGCACATCCATCGCAATGGATGTCTGATGTTGCAAACGCCACATTGCGCTGATGCAACCGCCGTGCAATATTTTTCGCCACCGTCGCCTTGCGTTTGTTGGCAATAGCTGCATTGCGCTGTTCAGCTCGGACAAATGCATCGTAGTCCACATATTTGCGGTGGACGACTCGGAGGATTGTCTCGAGCGTGTAGCCATAGGTCCGGATTAGGTACCCCCTTCGATGGCGATCGATACGTGTCGTGTGGGGGGCATAAGCCAGGTCCTTGGGCGTGAGCTGGTATACATTTCTCGCCATTTTCTGGGTCATTCTCTGGTTTTGTTCATTTTGTCTTTTGATGGTAATGGCCGTTCTGTAGCGGACGTCCTTGGGAACAGTGTTCAGCATTGCCCGGGCTTGGTCTGAAAGGTAGATCTCGGCATTGGCTCCCAAAGCTTGCCAGGTATCACATGCAAACTCATGCGAGCTGAATGGCTTGGCCGTGCACTGAAGATTTGCAATATCGGCCGATATGTTGTTGAACCCCGAGATTGGGGTATCAGCGGCCAATACTGGGAGGATATGGGTGCGCCAAATAGGCAACATGGAAGCAGACACCCAATCCTGTAATAAACAAAAAATTTGGGACGTCGATACTCATGGCAATGATGCAAATTGTATCACTAAACAACATCATATGCCAACAAAGCACAACCCCAACTAGAATGTAACAAACAACGTGATAATCATATCCAAACAATGTGGTCCTCCAACGAGTCAATAACTCCAATGTTTAGTAGAAATAGATCCTTGCTTATAGCATAATAATCTAATCCTCGGGCATGTCATCATCCTCATTGGCAAGGTCAACCAGCTCGTCAATTGCGGCATCCGACGTGTCCGTATTAGGCTTGGCAGCGCGCCCATTATGCTTGTCAATCCACTCGTGGCCAACTTCGTAAGTGGCCATTGGATCGAGGTTGGCCATGTCACGACCAAGGCGCTTCATCAACCTCTTTTGGTAGCCTGAGATCGGGCCGCTCTGGGTGTTGGGATGGTCTTGCTTGTATTGAATAAGCCAAGGCATGTACTTCTTGTACAACATTTCGGCGATGTTGCGCGGGAAGTACTCGAAATGGTCCGGGTCCATTCCCGCATGATTCATAAGACCACGGACACGGCCGGGGACGGAATCAATGGTCTTGACGAGGCGACTGCCTCTGATGTCAGCCCGCGCCTTGAGTTTTTCATATAACTTCTCCGCAAACACCCATGGTAGATTGCCCTATAATGGAAAGGACGAGATTCATTCGATATGTTGTAATAGAGCATCAATTTCATTGGTGATATCATCGTGCGGTGTTGTTTCAACTGGGGGTTCATTGTTTTCGATTGCATCATCAACAGGGGGATTGTTTTGTTGCCAGACAGGATACAATCTTGTGAAAGTGGCCTCTGCGTTTAGTTGATCATAATCATCAATAGTGGCTAGAAGATTATGGTAGTATGACCTCAATATGATTGTTTTGGGGAATGTGGTACGATCAAAGTGTAACAAATAGAGATTGCTGATGTGTCTGACTCGTGTCAATGCTGTGTACATTTGTCCCGTATCGAAGAAACGATCAGAACAATCTATTGCCACTTTGTCTAGTGTGCAACCCTGAATTTTATGGACGGTAGTTGTGAGGGGAAACCGCAGGGGGTATGTACATTAGCACAAGAAAGGGGGTTTGTCTTGTATATTAACACGGGAGAAACATTGTATATTATAGGCACTGGGCATTGTATAATAGGGACTCTTTAGAAGCGCTGTATAGTAGGGTTTACTAAGGACAACTGGGCTGGGTGATAATAAAATAGACAAAGGGGATGACTGCCATATTGGTCAATACGGTAAAGGGTGGCGCTGAGCACCCACGGGTCGGTGAGACGAACGGACATGAATCAAGGAGGTTCAAATTACAAACTGGGCGGGTATGCCAGAATCTGGGTGACTCACCCAATTCTGGCATGACCTTTGGACTGCCTTGGACACGGGGTATATAAACGGGAACACCGGAACACTTCTGTAACCAAAAACTTGCCGCCAAGCTCGTTTCCGACTGGACCCCGATTCGAACGGGTAACGGGCCAAGTCCCGACCAGCCAAGGAGGGCATTCGCCCCTTACAACTGGTTTCGGAGCCAGCTGGAGCTGCCGAGGAGTGGAAGGCGCTCCAGGTTGACCTGACCCACGGCCAGAGGCGGCAAGGCCCCAAGGACACGGGGATTTCGAGTTTCCTTGAAGAGTGGCACAGCGGGACGTCACGAAGTCGTCAGCTGTGCGCGAGACCCCTCAAGGAGTGAGAGCACGAGTACCGCTGTGCGCCGGAGTGCGACAGTGAAGAGGCCGCCCCGAGGGCAACAAAAGCTGGACGTCACGAAGACGTCAGCCGTACGGCCTGCCCCGAGGGTACCAGAGTTCGTTCCGCTGTGCGCCGGAGAGCGACAGCGAAGAGGCCGCCCCGAGGGCAACGAGGGCTGGGCGTCACAAGGACGTCAGTCGCAAGGCCTGCCCCGAGGGCGAGTTGAGAAAGGAAGATTCGAGAATAGAGAGTAAAGGCGTCAGGAGCTGCTCGTCGGGAAGGACGTCAGTGACGCGGGCTGCCCAATTGTGACAGCCGTAAGGAGCCAAGAACAAGTAGCAAGGGAGTGAGCACCTGGACGTCAGGCGACGTCTCAAGGGCTGGAACGTCGCTGAAGCGCTGGTCGACGACCGGCGCGCAACATATCACAGAGAGAGTCAAGGTCAAGTGAGCCAAGAAGAGACAAACAACATGAGCCAACCGGAAAGTGTGCACAACCGGTCTCCAAGCCCGTCACAAGCCTCGCCCGACCAGTTACAAGCAGCCATCGAGCGAGTGCTGGGCGATAGGTGGAACCAGCTGGCACAACATGTGGAGGTGCAACAAAACGAGATAAACCAACGGATCCAGAGCCAGCTGGACGAGGCAGTAGCAGCTGCCGCATCGCTGGCCGATGCCAGGACACGACCGCAGCCAGAGCGGCCGGCCCTGCTGACCGTCAAGCCAGCCAAACCACCAACATACGAAGGCGCACGTCAGGGAACCTTCACACAATGGGCGTTTCAAATCAGACAATACCTGCGTTTGATGCGCGTCCAAGACGAGGCGTACTGCGTGGAGTTTGCGGCCAGCCAGTTCCGAGGAGCAGCTGCCCTGTGGTGGCAAAACCTAGTAGAGACACATGGAGAAGGAGCGGTGCGAACTTGGCAAGAATTTGTTCAAGCAGCCGAAGGACAGTTCGGGGTAACCAATGACCGACAAAAGGCACGCGACGAGTTGGCAAGACTCGTCCAGAAGACCAGCGTAGAGGACTATACTGGAAAGTTCATGGATCTCAAGACACGCATCAAAGGAATCAGTGACGACGAATGTCTCGACAGATTCAAGCGCGGGTTAAAGGCAGCGGTACGACTGGACGTCGAAAGAGCCAACCCGCAGAACCTTCAACAAGCAATGAGTCATGCGCTGCGGGCGGATGACATTCTCTTCAGAATCAATGGGACCACAAGAAGCCAAGCCGGCACTCCAGTACAACGACCCCTAGCTCGCCCCATGCTTCGAGCTGGACCTACGCCAATGGAGGTGGATAACATACAAAAGGGACGACCCCAAGAGATTCAGTGCCATCGCTGCAGGGGTTATGGGCACATGGCAAAGAATTGCGCCACGAAATGGCGACCAGGGAAACACACTGTGGCACCAAGAGATGACAAACGTTATGGAGGCGAGAGACGTCACACCGTGACCAACTTGGAGTTCGCTGAAGCCGAGACACTAGACGAGAACTACTGCGGTAACATCAGCAATCGATCAAAGGTTACAACCACGCTGCCGTGCTTTAAAGCCAAGATACAAGGAAGACCAGGGCTCGTTTTGATTGACACCGGGGCGACCATGAACCTCGTCAACCGTTCTTTCCTTGAGAAGCTTCCAGGCGCTGGAAGGGTGGGGGACTCAACAACAATCTGCCTGGCAGACGGGACGACTCGAGGCAGGTGCCCAGTGCGAAAAGGTCTCACAGTCGAGCTGGGCCCTTCCGTCACCAAAGTGGAGGCTACCGAAATGAATTTGTGCCATTTCGATGCCATCCTGGGCATCCCGTGGCTGCGCAAGGCCCGACCAAGGTTTGACTGGGACGAGCACACCCTTGTTGTGGACGACGAAAGGGTGTGGCCCATCCACCGAGTGCCCCGACAGAAGCTATCTGACGACTTCGCACAGGCCGGGAGTGAAGGAGCGCTGAGCGAGGAGGAAGACAACGAAACTGAAACCGAAGACGTCACCCCGTTGGAAGACACCACACTCAAGCAGTTGGATGTGGAATTCGACCCAACCAAACGGCTGAAGCGGTGCACTCGGCAGCAAATGGGTTTGGAAGGTGACTACGGCCACCCGGAAGGCGACCCGTGCGGCAAGGAATGCTACAAAGACACCAACAAAAAAAGAGCACAACTGGAAGGAAGTTGCGACGAAGCAAACATGGCATCGTCACCCCCAGAGGGCCAGGACGTCAGCACTGTCGTCAAGGGACTGACCGGCAACGTCTGCAGTGCTGATGACGACCAGGGTGCGGCGGCTGGAACTGACGACTGCAAAACGAGGGGCGAAGGGGACCAAGATGGCAAAGACGTCACCATCTGCATGGACGTCAGGGTGGCGGTGGAAGACGTCAAAGCGAAGATGACGACTCCGCAAGGTGCAGCCGACCAACTGGATGAGAACGGCGGCCCCGGTGGCAGCTTCACGGACGTCACGGCCAGGACACCGGGCGTCAAGGCAAGAGCTGTACCACAAGGAAACACGCCCGCCACGAAGACGGGACAGGACCGGGCGAAGAAACGGCGTGCAAGGAGACGCCTCAGGAGACGTATTACGATGGTCATGCGGCGGTCCGGCGCGACGGATCAAAGGACGTCAGCGGAGGGTCAAGGCGTCAATTGCGAGCCGGCGCCGCCTGACCCGTCAGACGAGAAGGCGGTGACAGAAATATGCACGGCAAGGACTGCCGCGCTTCCCAGTGACAGGGTACGACGAAGTGGAAGGGTCCTGAGCAGTATGGCCCTATTTATAGGACTGGCGGGAGTGTTGGCTACTGCCCTTCTACTGACCGCCGCCCTCAATCACCCCGAGCCAGCAGCCCGTCACCTCACGGCTCCCGTCCAAGACAAGATGGCGCATGGTGCCGAGGACTGGATCGAGATCTACAGGCGCATCCACAGGCGCAATGCGGCGGAACAGCTGCGCCGCCATTTGGGGCTGGTGAACCGGCCACGCCCGGACAGCCCTGTAAACTGGGGCTCCGGTGACGATTCCGACAGCGGCGAAGAGCTGGACATCGGCCAGGACGTCCCGCCTATGACAAGGGGGCGCAGCTGGGCGGGGGCAGCCAGCGACGAGTCGGGCACAACCATCTGAGACCAGTCCAAGTGGCAACCCGCGGGAAAACCCAAGAAACGGGGGTTGGGGCCGCGAGATTCCTGGAGCGTCACGTGGACGCGGTCGCCTACAAGCAAGCGGTTGCGACGAGTGGCGGGAGGCTGCGGGGATGACGACCCGTGGCGTAACATCGTCCAGCCCCATTGGGGGGGGTGACTGGACCCTACATCAAGGAGGGCGATGGTGGACCAGCGACGAGAAAGAGAATAAGGCGCCGGGCGGCGAGACGACGACACCCGAGGGGTACCGGTGGCCAGTTCGGGTTCAACCAGCCTAGGGCGGCAGCTGGATCTGAGCCATATAATCTATGAATGGGACGACCAGCGGCGTACCACCACTCCAACCTGCCGGAGCATCCAAAGATGACGAATGACTCGCGAGGACGCTTCGTAGCAGGGGGGGAAGAATGTGAGGGGAAACCGCAGGGGGTATGTACATTAGCACAAGAAAAGGGGGTTTGTCTTGTATATTAACACGGGAGAAACATTGTATATTATAGGCACTGGGCATTGTATAATAGGGACTCTTTAGAAGCGCTGTATAGTAGGGTTTACTAAAACAACGGGGTGGTGATAATAAAATAGACAAAAGGGATGGCCGTATTGGTCAATACGGTAAAGGGTGGCGCTGAGCACCCACGGGTCGGTGAGACGAACGGACATGAATCAAGGAGGTTCAAATTACAAACTGGGCGGGTATGCCAGAATCTGGGTGACTCACCCAATTCTGGCATGACCTTTGGACTGCCTTGGACACGGGGTATATAAACGGGAACACCGGAACACTTCTGTAACCAGAAAACTTGCCGTCAAGTTCGTCTCCGACTGGAACCCGAGTCGAACGGGTAAACGGGCCGAGTCCCGTCCAGCCTCGAAGGGCATTCGCCCCTTACAGTAGTGCTGAATGCAAGGCGCAATGGAAGTTGGGTTTGTGTTATGGCGTAGTTGCAACCAGGAATTTGGATTTGTTGCTGATGTGGGAACACTGGACGAATGGCTCCTGTTTGCAAGTTTCACACTGTTACATAATTCTCATCGCAATGAATAACTTCGCACATTGTGCCGTTTGCCCACCCAGCTTGGACATCAGAATTTCTTAGGTACATGACACGGGCATGTTTGCACAAGTGTATTGTTTGTGGATACATTTTTGTATTGAGTTTTTGGTTGCTACTTGAATGGATTGTTTCCAAAATTCTTGGAGGCAACTCAGCACCTAGTGTATCACTGATATTTGAATGATATGTGCGGATCGGGTTTGCTTCACTAGAAATGCGGTGTATCATATAATCATTCCATTGTTGGCATGTCTTTCGCCGGGAAGCGATGATGGTAACCGTGCTATCACAAATTTCGGCATTGTTTATGGACCTCATTTCTAGCAAGTTAAGTGACGTTTGGCTTAAAAAACCATTGCGAACTTCGTGTAGGCATTTTAGGAATTGGTTTGTTTGAGGATCTGCAAGATTGGAGGATTGGCGTATGTTTTCTTTTAATGTGAGGATTGCAAATTGTTTCCAAAGGCTGGTGGTGAATATGGGTTTGCCTATTGGAGGAAGTTGTGCAGGATCACCAAAGAGTATCACATGTTTTCCTGCGAATGGGAGTGTAGAAAGTGTTGGGTCATCGCACGTTGTGCAACATATGTCATGAATTTGTTGGAATAAAGTGCTGGACACCATGCTGCATTCATCAATTATCAAAACCTCTGTGTTTGCCAAACGTCGTTGCTGGATGGAACCTTTTTCGAAATGGCATTTTGCGTCGGCATCTAAACCAAATGTGTAATGTATGGTAGTGCCATTGACAAGCCATGCGGCAATGCCTGTTGGTGCCATAACTGCAGTTGTTAGATTTATTGAGTTTGCAAACTCAACGAGTGCTTTGAGCAGAAAGGATTTGCCGCTCCCAGCATTACCAAAGATGGTGGCTAAACATTGGGTGTTGCGTTCGTTGTTGTTTGAAGCCATTAGATTGGTACAGTGATGGTAGGCACTTGCTTGGCCAGAATTCATTTGTTGTAGAAAGGTTTCCAAATTGTTGCTTTTGGGGGCAGGGAGTAAGTCACCAAACATTGTGTCTTGTTCGTCGGAATTCTCTTCATCAAATTGGTACATAGCATCTTGTTGGGTTTGTTCATCGTCCATTAAAGATGCCAAATATTCGTTGCCGTAGTCTGCATCCAACCAATCATTTTGGGCAAAGTATTGGATCCACTCACGGATCTTTTGCACATTTGCTGAATTGTGGTAGGTATATTTGATGATGTGTTTGAAGTCGTCCTCGCATGTGAGCAAGTTTCGAAGGCGACATTCTTCAAAGTAAGTTTTTTCTTGGTTGGAAGGGCTAAACACAGGTTCGGATCTTGTGTAGGGGACATTGAGCATCAATTTTTGCATGAAGAAGGCCTCGGTAGATTCAAGATCATGGGGAGCAATAAATTTCCAACGTGGGATGGCAAGGTGGCGATCGCGGAATTTCCAATGGCCACCATCGCAATGGCAGATTGAAAATGGGTAGGTTTGTTTTCCAATGTGGACCAGACGTTTCAGTTTTCGTCCGACAGATTGGGAGGGTGGCACATAGAGATAGTATTTCCAAATTTGGTAATATGTTAGATCCCGCAGCTCAGCTGGTCGATCTAAATACTTGTCCCATTTGTCCGTATAGAATATGTTTTCTGAGTGTTCATCGGTAGGGAGTTTGTCAATGGGCTTAAGGACCGCACGTCTGTCGTGGAGGTTAGTGGGCAAGAATACAACTGGATGGGATGAGCGCGAAAGATGGAAGCCAAGAAGCACAGTGTCAACTTCCATCCGGCCGACTATTCGTGCACAAAGGTATTTTTGGACATCGTTCATTCGCTCCCAATTGTCGAAGTGCATATAAAAGGATGGCTCTGCTTTGGCGATGTATTTCGCCAAATACATTTCCCAACCTTTGGTGAGAATCTCTTTATCGCAGACATGACTGTCAAACAATAATTTGGCAGGCATATTGTGTTCCACCACCCATCGGTCCTCCTCACGGCGGCGTACATACAATAGTCGCGCACCAGAAGTTGATAATTGTTTGGTGTCATTGATGTCAAAAGGGAAACCGTATTTGCATTTGAGCAAGCGTTTTCCTTTTGGGCCTTTGAAACACCTATTTCCAATGCACTTTTGATGCAATTGGTTGTGGCATTTAGAGCGGCAGTAGTCTAGGAATTCTGTGTTATTGGGATCGTCAAATTTGCCACGGGGAAGCTCTGCTCGTATGCAATTGTTAGGGATCGTATTGGGATCACACCAAATCACCATGTGAGTGTGAATTGCCCCCCGCTTTTGAAACTCATGACGCCACCAGAAAGAAGTGACTTTACCAAATGGTCCTTTCTTGTTTTGCAATATTTTTTTCCGATATAGACTGAATCTACGCATGTACGCTACAATTGAGGCGACAGTATAATCAACAGGAGAAGTGGTGTTTTGGAATTCATCATTGGAGTTGTGGGTTTCATTGGGCTGTTTGTTGTTTTTAATATAGGATTGCAACTCAGGCCAATCATCGTTAAAAGTCAAGGTTATGAAGAAGTTTGGATTGCCGAGCTCATGGCTCATGGCAAGCACATCCAGTAATTTGGATTTCCAAAACCCTTTGGACCCTGGAACGCGACGAGGCATGAACGTTCCTAAGGGACACTGTCGGGGGTCGTTTCTTTTTCTCACATTGTCTCTAACCTCTTTAGCGGTTTTCACTACGGTCTGATGTTTGTTGGCCATAACTTTCTGGTTATAGGCGTAAATGGATTGTTTAATTCGTCGATCGAATTGGAAAAAGTCCCAAAAGGAATCTGTTCTGAATCTGTCATCAACATTTAAAAGCCTTTGCTTCTGATATTGTGCTAGGTCAATCCCAGAATCATGGTGCCAACTTCCGCCACCATATGGGAATAAATGTGGCCATGCCTTCGCTTCTAGATTGGGATCGTTGTATTGTACATCTAGCAACTTTTTCATTGTGGAGTATTTTTGGAAGATATTTGGATTGGGATTCATTTGGCCAACTATATCCTCGGTTTGGAAAAGGGCGGGTACATCATTGATATTATCAATAGGAACAACCAAACCATCTTGTTCATCTTGTAGTTGTTTGGCAACATTATCACCTTCTGCGGTATGCATAGCCTCAGGATTATGAAAAGCTTCTTTGCTGTCCACGTGCCAACGGTACAATGTCTCATATGTACAAAGGAAGTATTGATAGAATGGGTTATTGGTTCTCAACCATGTCAATGCCTTGCATATAGCCGTTTGCTCCCACGTGGCAACCATATCATGTGTGTACTTTGACGTATAGTATCCAAACATTCCATAATAGTGCCGGCTCGTTTTCCGAGCGATATTTACAGTACCTACAATATGACGCCACTGGTGCCAATACGGTTGTCTTTGCCTGAATGTCGACGAAAATATTGAACATAAAGAGATTGCTCTCTTTTGAGCTGGAGTTTTCAAGTCCAAGATTTCAGTGGGCCGATCGACAATGTTTGTTTCTGGGTTGCCTATGGCAGGGCATGGCCGTGCCCCATTGTAACACCAATAGCAACATTTCCATGATGTCCCATTGCTGCATTCGTAAGGAATATTTGGGATTGATGCATACATGCGTGTGATGGGTGCTATTTGCTCACTAGATTGTTTTAACTTTGTGAAAGCATGACCAGGGGGGTATGAAAATAGTAGAATACCACAGTTGTAACACAACCCATCAAACAATGGCGTATTTGCCAACTGATCTTGATATTTGTGATATTGTCTCCAAGTTCTTAACTCAGCTTGAGTAACGTTAGGCTCTGTCTCATTTTGAAGCGGAATATTGTGATGAACATTAGAAAATTGATTTTTATTTGTTTTTCTATCGATTACATTTGCCGATGATGTTTTAGTTTGTTTGTTTATTTTCTTTTTCTGAGCACCACCTCTATTGTGTTTCTTCTTAATGACATATATTGTAAAAAACAGAATGCCAACAACAAGTAGACCAAAAAAGAAATGCACACAAAGTGACAACAAGTAAACTTTATGTTGTTTATATTTTATTGATCGATGATTTGAAATCCGCATTTTTTAATGCTAGTTACTTACTGTAGTGGGAGTAGGAGCTGCCATCTTTCTTCCTGGAGGTGTTGTTGATGATGCCCGGACGATGGTGTTTTTTCCCATGCTACATCCAAAAATAGTCGAATGTCAGACAACATTCCAGTCATCAGAAATTGACAATGAATGCAAGACATGTTGATGGCAAACATAATAACCATCATTGTACAAAATCAATATGAAGACACGAATGTAATGTGAATGAAAAAGTCTTCTAGCCAACACCACTATCAAGTAACAGTCAAGATAGATGGTTGATCTAGATTATTTTGGATTTTTTGACTAAAAGTTGCATCGATAATCAAACATAATTAAACCAACGTCACGGCTCTTGCAAGTGCAAAAATGTTGCTTTGTGTAAATGCTAATGCATGCTAGAACATCAACATCCCTAATGTGCATGTATGTGTTGAGATTCTTTGATTTTGTTGGCAGAACAATAGAGGATTGCTGCTTGGGGACAGATATGGTGATGTTGGACATGTGGCCTCACACAGGATGCTCTGAAAGTGATCTCCAAATGGGTCGTGACAAAGGAATGTTGGTGTGTTAGCAAGTGAGATGATAAGGTGAGTGAAAGATTGTGATATGTTGCGCAGTTTCGACCCGTCACAACTTCAAATATGTGTTAAACATGATGAATGTAAATGGAGTTTGCCGATATTGATGTTGACAAAGAGTGCTCCACAATTCAAGGAATAACAATGCTGCTATAACTTTTGTCTCCGAGCAGCAACGAATAACCAATGTTAGTATAAGGTGGTGTCAATCTATGATCAATGTCTTTTTGGGCACGTGGATGCATCGAATTTAGACTCAGTGTTTTAAACAGGGAGCATATTGCAGAGCTGAATATGGAGTTGTGGTTGGATAGAGGATGCCAGAAATGCAGTGTATACTTAGCATTTGTATGAGATTGGTTTGTGGGACAGCACGCATTGTGGAAACCGACGTTGTTGGTTATGCCCTTGAGGCAGTGCAATGTGTAATGTACACGATTTTCCAGCATGTTGCGAAATACTGATACACACAGGAGCCAGCCATTGTTGTCTTCATTTCAGACTGTCTGTTGGCATGCTACACGAGGGTGCAACCCTATGTGTTAAAATCGAAGCAACGTTTCCCACTGCACAATAGGGTGTGGCGTCAGTGTCGTATGCATGATTGGTGACAGCAAATCGGACAGCTGTAATCTGCATGGCAAATTGGACAAGATGATCACATGTCAATGTACTACGGGCTCCATAAGCCAACATTGCGGTCAACGGATGACGCTGCACAGGGGGTACACCTGGCAGGGAGCATTTGGCAGAGCTGAATATGCAGTTGTGGTTGGCACATTGGCTAATGCAACGCCGTAGCTGAGGGAAGAGGAGATCGTTTGGGCATCAGCGCCTCCTGTATATTGTGTATATCATAAAATGGGCTGCATTGGGTCTTTGTACTGAACCATTGTAGTTAATACATCGGCTCAACTAGATGTCGCTTCCGCTTTTGTGTGCTTGATCGAGCGGTCATATACATAATAACTATATGAAGAAAACATGTAGCAAAGTAAACACCATTTGTAGCAATTGCAAACTCACCTTGTCAAGCTTGCCTTCAGACGATCTGCCAAAGACCGGCAAGGCAACTGCAAGTAAAACCAGAAAAAATGAACTCATGATGTACAGTACATAACCGGAACTTCTGCAGTGCACACTCGAAGTGCAAATGCGCCATCGCTTATATATCATTGGCACAAGGCTAGATGCAAGGCCGCAGCCACACACCAAACGCCTGGATCCAGTCCTATGTGTTCGAATCTAAGCCACGTTCCCAACTGGACAATAGGGTGTGGCGTCAGTGCCGTATACATACTTCGCGACAGCAAATTGGACCCGTGGATATTGACCGTGACGAACATGAGGATCAATGGCGGTGTCTAGTCTCTTTGTGTTACAATTTGTTAACATCACATGTGAGGTATGCTCGGATTACCGGTACTTGACCACTGAAGCGGATCCGTCAATTACCGATCTGGAATCCAATTACAATACACTGGCGGCATGTAAGGAAATTCCTGATGAACAGCCGATAGGATTGGCTTTCACCTGCGTTTTCACTATGTTTCACTTCCACTGGGGATTGTTGATGAAACACCGAAAGGTGGTGAAACTCAATCAGAAAAGTGCGAACCGTGCTGTGAGTCAGACTGAAGGAAAGATGGTCTGACCACAATTCCAACGCGAAGAGTGGGAATGTGACGACACCACCATGCTGTCGTATGACTCCTAAAAAACGTAACGCGTTGCGGTGCTGTCAGACCCAAGATCACTGTGTTGGACGCAAAGAAGGATGCAACTGCTATGTTATTATAGCTAGCAGTTGTTACCGATCTAATGGATTCCCCGATCATGAGGACCCGATGGGCCCCATCCGTGAGACGACGAATCCCCAGCCCAAACATAAACTAGTTGCTAACGTTGGGGTACACACGCAGATAACAGTACCAGACTTTGCTCATAACACTTTCATTCGTTCCAGTGCGGTGTACAGATGCTTTATAGACTCCACTGATATGATGGTTTCCCCGATCATCGGGGCTCGATTGGCCCCATCAGTGCGACGACGCGACTCACACAAACGAAACCGCACGGGTCGACTGCACGCTTCGCGTTTCCTCTGCCACAGCTGTCGGGCCTTCCTCACCTGAGCGTCCTCGATACCTTGTCAAGCTTGCCTTCAGACGATCTGCCAAAGACCGGCAAGGCAACTGCAAGTAAAACCAGAAAAAATGAACTCATGATGTACAGTACATAACCGGAACTTCTGCAGTGCACACTCGAAGTGCAAATGCGCCATCGCTTATATATCATTGGCACAAGGCTAGATGCAAGGCCGCAGCCACACACCAAACGCCTGGATCCAGTCCTATGTGTTCGAATCTAAGCCACGTTCCCAACTGGACAATAGGGTGTGGCGTCAGTGCCGTATACATACTTCGCGACAGCAAATTGGACCCGTGGATATTGACCGTGACGAACATGAGGATCAATGGCGGTGTCTAGTCTCTTTGTGTTACAATTTGTTAACATCACATGTGAGGTATGCTCGGATTACCGGTACTTGACCACTGAAGCGGATCCGTCAATTACCGATCTGGAATCCAATTACAATACACTGGCGGCATGTAAGGAAATTCCTGATGAACAGCCGATAGGATTGGCTTTCACCTGCGTTTTCACTATGTTTCACTTCCACTGGGGATTGTTGATGAAACACCGAAAGGTGGTGAAACTCAATCAGAAAAGTGCGAACCGTGCTGTGAGTCAGACTGAAGGAAAGATGGTCTGACCACAATTCCAACGCGAAGAGTGGGAATGTGACGACACCACCATGCTGTCGTATGACTCCTAAAAAACGTAACGCGCTGCGGTGCTGTCAGACCCAAGATCACTGTGTTGGACGCAAAGAAGGATGCAACTGCTATGTTATTATAGCTAGCAGTTGTTACCGATCTAATGGATTCCCCGATCATGAGGACCCGATGGGCCCCATCCGTGAGACGACGAATCCCCAGCCCAAACATAAACTAGTTGCTAACGTTGGGGTACACACGCAGATAACAGTACCAGACTTTGCTCATAACACTTTCATTCGTTCCAGTGCGGTGTACAGATGCTTTATAGACTCCACTGATATGATGGTTTCCCCGATCATCGGGGCTCGATTGGCCCCATCAGTGCGACGACGCGACTCACACAAACGAAACCGCACGGGTCGACTGCACGCTTCGCGTTTCCTCTGCCACAGCTGTCGGGCCTTCCTCACCTGAGCGTCCTCGACTGCTCCGATGGCGCCCTACAAACGTACGAACATCATCATGTAAACGTCGACCAACGGGATTCGGAAACCGGAATTTGCTTCCGATCGTGCAATCTTTCGACTTGCGGCTTGTGGCCGCGCTGAGATACCTTGCAAAGCGGCGCTACGTCCGCTTGCGCTCGTTCGAGTCGAACGTACTCACCTTGATCGTCGAAACCTTGCCACCGCAACTGTGTGCCGCAAGGTCTATAACCGCCCGCGTCCAGCTGGATGGCCTCTTACGTGGCCACGGTTATTGATGACTGTTGATGACCTGTCAAGGTGGCGACAGCGACAATGTTCAAACGAAGAAGTACACGTCAACAGTGACATAGATACGACAAAATACGATCTTAAAAAGTGCCACGTGGCAAAGCTGCCAACACGCACACGGTCCAAAAAGCAAGATCGCGATCACCACGCCCTTCTGACTGCTGATGTCGTCAGACCTTTCGTCGTTGTTGTCATTGTTGCCTCACGCTTACCTCACGAGGAATTGCTGCCGTGAGGCCTTCGGGCAGAATGAAGCCCTCTCCATGAAAACATTAATCTTCCCATTCATCAAATTACTGCTCCCCTGCATCGCGGCCCCCACTCCCGGACTTCGACTCACGGGTTTCCGGTGACACGAGACACGAGCGAGCCGTCGACCACGGTCAACTGCGTCAGCCCAGCGCGTCGGTTGTGTTCCCCGGCTCAAAAAGAGGGTGGCGTTTGATAGTGGATGGGACACCCGCGCTGCCGTCTTCGGCGACTCTAGGAGCCAAGATGTGTCCCTGGCGTTCGGCAAAGGATTGCGGTGTTTAGTGAGTATAGAAAAGGCTGTCGAACCGTTGCTTTCATTCACAAGTTGGACGTACAGGATGGAGGATAAAACGAGCACAAACACGACTGGCCTTTGATCGGCGATCCAGCGAAGAGAGCATACAGGTTGTGTTGCCACACCATTGATCGCCACATGCACATCTGCCCATAACATGTCTAGCCGACACACCGCTGACACAGATTCTTGAGTTACAAACAGCTGTACATATTCAGCACCACCTGCCTTCTACCTTTTCACAAAGCAGTTGCACTAAACCAAATCAACAGAGCCCAATTCACATTCAGTCTCACATTCTTCACCAACTGCAAGATCCTAATTCCAAACCCTTCACATCTCATCTGTTGACCTACTACACCCGTGGTCAGCTTTTTTGTCAACAGCTGCACCATCCGTAAGTCCTCAAGGTGGTCCTATCTGTTGAGATCTGCTGCTCACTCAAGAATACCTGGCAAAATCGTATTTCCAAGCTGCAGGATGAAACAGGAGTTATCATACCACTGCTGACAGAGAGGTCTCTAGTCATTGTGCCATTGGCTGTGTTCCGTAAATTAACGTTACTTCCAGTTATCGATGTCATAAAGCTGCTGTTAAGACTCCATTTGCACTGTTCTGTGTGGGTGGGTGAAGGCAGGGACAGCACAATGCAATGTCCTGTGTAGAAGTGCCTTGTCCTCATAAGAAACTCTCACAAAGGTGGGATTGTATGCAGCGAATGCAATCTGTACACTCCACGCCAAAACAGAATCAAGATCTTTGCCAGCAGCGCTTCGCCCGTAGCTTCCAGTTCCTCCTGTAGGGCTATGTGGTACTGGCAGTGTCCAGCTCCTGGGCTCCAGGTTGTCGGTGGTAACAGTGTTGGATCTATTGGTGAGTATGGTTGTCTGGCTCTCAGAGTAGATTATGTTCACTTTTTGGCCTTCTGCTCCAGCTGTTGTTTACGAAACAACTGCTGTTGTTATTCTGTTCTTTGTGCTGGGCAGCCTACACACCTATTGCCTGTTGTCAACATGGTTGATGCGGCTATGTACCGCATCCAATTGTTGCTTAATTATCTCAGCATTGGGATGTGCTGGCTGTCTGGCAAGCAAAAGCACAAAAAAAGCTTCGTAAACATAAGACTATGTCACACACCACGTGTTGTTACAGATCGCTAACACACATGAGGTGCGTTTGTGCTGCAACACATGTGTTTGTGAGGACTGCTGGATTTCCAACCCTTGTAGTGGTCTCAACTGTGGGAACGCACACCGATGAAGAACTCTACCATTTGCTTCAACACTTGGACAAACTGGACATGAGTTTGTTCAACAACTCCACAATTCAGCAGTTCCTGCCACAGTTGCCTGCCAAAGGCACCCTTCATGATGAGCTCTACTTGCAGGCGAAGCTGAAGGAGTTGCTTAGGGATCTGACGTTTCTGGACACCTATGAAAACTCAGGTGACCAAGGGACTGTTTGGGACTGGCATCTGTGACATGGTAACTATGTTCATAGCCGTTTCTTGCAGTTGAAAACTTGCCAGCTGGCTGGTGACAAAATGCATTGAATTCTGCTGCTATCTAACAAGCTCAGCTGCTGACTGTATCTGTAGTTGGGGTATTCGGGTATGAATCTCCTGGCACCTGCTGCTCGACCTTGGGCTACCTTTGTTGACACAGTTTGGTATGTTGTCTAATAGATGTGTGTCATTCCAGTGATTTTTATGTAGGGCGCATGCTGAATGTTACGGTGTGCGCTGCTGATGTCAACGAGCCACCCCGTGTATTGAACTACCTGTCAGCGCCTCAGGCATTGGTGTGGAGTGCAATGGCAACTTCGTCCGCTTTCCCTGGCTTGTACCCTGCCCAGGACATTAAGGCCAGAAATGGCAGAGACGAATGTGCCAGTTTTTCTCTGCAGGTATGTCCATGTCTGTTGCACGTGCTGCACATAGTCGTTGCACAGGTCGCACATATCATTTACTGCACAGATGACTTCAGTACCACATGGACTGTGCGATGCCTTGTGTTTCATACATTCATGCAGCTGGTTGACATCTTTGCAGGTGTGTTTGCCAAGTTTTCTGCCTTGTACCCCTTGTATACGCGACATTTGAGAACAACCCATGGTGTCCATTATGATGACTGCTTGCATTCTGTGTTCTTGGTTGGACGATGGGAATTGTGGAAAATGGAGTTGATAGCAAATGTGCACGCAGACATGAGAGAATAGCAAGCCCAACAGTCTGGTTGGGACTGCCTTTGCCTGAAATGATTTCGATTTCCCCCCTAATGCTTAGAAAACAGACCAAGCTGTTGTTGTCGGTCGATGGAAGAACACATGTGAGATCGCTATAGTCTGGTCAGCGTTTGTGGTGGTCGTTGTGGTAGGCTGCATTTGGGGGTGAGAGGCGTTAGAGGGATGGATCTCTGGAAGAAGACCTTCCTTTCAGGGAACTGAAGGAGATATTCAACGTGAACTATTGCTTGATGTCACAAACAAACCCATATATTGTGCCCATTCTGAACTTCAAGAATCAGTCCAATCGCAAAGTTGTGGACATGATCGAGATTGAATGGAAGCATAGGTAAGGAGAGCACTGCCAACTCCCATATGGGCCAGAAATTGAAAACGCAACGGTTGCACTCTGATTTCAGCTTCGCCATTTCCTGTATTGAGATGGCATGAGTGAAGCTGAACGAAACACGCTTATACATCTTAGCAGACTGTGCAAAATGAAGGGACTACAGTCCAGGATTTCGAGCTGATTGCACATGCCTGTATCGGGTGAGGAGGCGCTACAAAATATTTCTGACGCCTTGGGCTCAAAAGAGACACCTGACTTGACCATTGTGCCGCATTGTCACGCTGCCTTTAGGAATGCAGTCATTCAGTCATTGGTACATTTGTCGGAAGCGACATCCGCCCCAACCCCAACAATTCACAGTTTCACACAAGGATGTGTGACTTCAGTTTTTTCCATGTATCTGTGGCAAATGCAACTGAAATCACAGTTTGCAGAAATGGATACTTCTGTCCCTGGCTGTTCACAGTCTGCTTGGAAGTCGTGCACTACAATCCGAACTTGTTGCACACTGTGCTGTTGAGCGATCACCTACAGTGTCCCGAGCATTGCCACAATTGTCAGCATATCCTTTTGCTTCATTCCTGGTCAAACAAAGCAGAGCAACTGCTTATATTTTGGAACAGTTCCATTTGTGGAGCATTAGCCCAGTTGATTCACTGGCAGAGGGAGTCATTGGTGCTTATTGCTCCATGTGGTCGCGGTACTGATTTATGGTGTGCATCCACAGGTTTGCTCTCCCCGGAGTCCCTCGATTCACTTCTTTCCCTGGTTGACAGCAATGCGCCTCAAATTGACACGCTCCCTATTTCCCAACTGCAGTGACGAGATTGATGATGACGCGGCATCGATGTTGTTGTGTGAAGGATCCTACAATTTTGCTTCACTTGTCATAAATCGATTGGATGCCTTAAGCTGTTCCGAGCCATCAGCCACGTTTCAGTGACTGCTGGCTTTTTGCACGCATTGACACGGTTTTGCATTGAGAGTGGTCATAACGATCAAGGACGACTTTCAATGGCATCCTCTCACTTTCTGTCAGTCACTGCTGTCCGTCGAAAAGATGGACAATCCGATCTCAAGTTTGGCCATCAGAATAGGAATGGAGCATATCATCGAGGTGCACTGCCAACTACAAAAATGGACGGTTGCCCCTGGCTGGCTGTGGACTATTTTGGTGTTTGAACATTTGACGAGCACGTAGTTGCACAACAAAACTTCAACACAAATGGCAGCGGCATGCGGAGAATGTCTCCCATCACAGTTGAATCTCCCCAGAAGATCACCAAACAATGCACTGCACGCACTGCGGACATGTTGGGATTCTGTACATCATGTAGTACTGTGTGAGCCAGCCCAGGCTCCATGCAAAGATGGCGCAGAAGATGAGCACAAAACTCCAACTTCAATAGCCACTGGGATAACCTCAATTGCCATTACAGCTGCATATGTTCCTTCCCAAAAATATCACCTCATCATGCCACAAAGCTCCGCTGGTATACATGCTCAGAACAGAGAGTGGCTTCAGCATTCAGAGAAGAGGGGACAACACACAACTCATCAAATTCCAGCACTACAACCAAAAGAACAGGGATGATTCACTTGTTCCCAGCGCACTGGCCTCGGTTTCTATAATGCGTGTGCTTCTTGCACGGAAGCTCGCAGCATTCCTAACCTGCTTGTGGTCTCCAAGTGAGACATGGCTGTACTCCTGGACGCCTTCGGCAACGTTTCCAACAGCAACAGGTGCACATAATTGGTGCCCCGGCCGCAAAACTTACATTCATCTCTGCTGGCAGTGCCCGGCACTCCTCGTTGAATGTTATATGGCCATTTCTACCAACATACTACTCAACCAATTGGTCCCATCCACTTGCAGCCACGTTGCAACACCACCTGACTTTGGTGGGTTGTGCAAGATAAATGCATACCCGACAATTGAGGTCTGGTAATTCCCTTAATAATTACACCACCAGCTTCTGCACTTCCTCCACCAACCTCCGACCATACACCACCAGCTTCATCATTCTCGCACAGTAATGCTTGTCCATGAATTCTCTCACGGCAAAGCGTGGTTCGACTCCTGCCCGAGAGGCCTCTCCAGCGGTTGACACGTTCCGCACGTGAAAACGGTGGTATTGGTGGTCACATGTTGACAGTGTTTTGAACCGCTCCACCTGCAATGGGATTGTGCCGCTCACTGCTCACAGCTTCAAACACAACGGAACTGAGCGACAAGACCGCCACTCAACAACACAGCCGCCCAAGTTCGCTACCAACACCATCGTATTGTGGCCCCTTTCCTTCAGGGGCTTTTGTACTCACTCTGAATGCCGCATATATGGCTTGACTGGATCAACTTACTGTACTCGCTCTCAGTCGCGCACTCGCCGGAAGCGCAGGACACCGCGTGCCTGTAACATGGACAAGGCCCGGGTCACCGTCCGCCTCATCGCACCAAGGGACGCGATCAACGAGCTGGCGCTGCGATGTTGCGAGCCTCATCCGTACCATGGGACGCGATCAACGAGCTGGCGCTGCGATGTTGCGAGCCAATAATTGATGGCCCGATGGTGCGCCAGAAAGACGCCGAAATTGGGAGACACGCCCCCAAAAGAACACCGAGTCCGTGAGGCCGCACAGCGCAGTGGTCCAAGTGGGAAGGGATCTGGACGCAGCACTCACCTCCGGAACCCGTCGCAGCCGGTTACCCCGACCACTGCCGCCAGCCTTGGCCCGCTGTGCCAGCCCTCGGTGGGCAACCGCCGCATCTCATTTCGCCACCAGGGCACGCGCAATCTCCGCACCTCACACCCCGACCCACCGTACAAACCCTATTTGCAACCACGGCGTCCCCGCCCAAAAGCTTCTATCCGATTCTTACAAATCGCCGGCAGAGCTCGCTGCCGCGTCGGCAGCCCGCAGCACGCTGTAGCGACCAAGTTCTTTGCTCCGGAAGCCGTCGGGGCTCTCACTGAAGCGTTAACTACGTGCACGCGCGTGCACCCTGTCAATAATCGCTGTAGTGTCGTTAATACCTCCCCCCGCCCGCTGCTTGCCGCTGCTGTGGGGGCGTCCCTTTCAGCGGCAGCCGGGGACGCCGAGAGCCGTTTCCGGCGAAGGCGCCCGGCGGGCAGACCTGCCTTGTCCCCGTTGGCGACAGGCGCCATCTGTGGGCTCCGGCTTCGCTCCCGCGTCTTGCCGATCGCGATTCGGGCTACCGGTCCTCGGGGGCGGGTGGCGCCTTGGCATCGCCAGCTTGGCGCAGAGGGCCTCGCGCGCGCTGAGGGGGTCGATGGCGGACGAGGAGAGCGGCGGCGGCGGGGCGCTCCCGCGGCTTCGCAAGAGGCGGAGGTTCGACTGCTGCCTGGGCCTGTGCTGGGTGCTTAACCTGACGACTGGCGTGTCAGCGATGCTGTGCCTCGTGGCGCACGGGATGGCAGTCATTGTGGGGCCGGAATTCAATGAGGTGGGGCGGCGTGGCTGTTTGCGCAGGGAGGCGCCCCATTGCCGCGCGCTTGGGGCGAGGTGTGCCGCAAGCCTTGTTTCGCGCATGTTCTCTCGCTTCTGGTTGCAAGGTTGACACCGATTGGGAAAGGCCCATGCGTGCACCTGACCCAATCGCCGAACAGACTTTGGTTCTGTATCCAATGCAGTGCTCACAGCGGCGGCCATTTGGTTCTGTCAAGTGCGATGACGTGCCTTGTGTTTCATTGCGATGAGAGCCTGGTGCTGGCCTCAATGCGCTCTGTAGCTGGGTTCCAACGCACTGCTACTCTTGCTGGCATCTTTGCCAATAGTAAGCTTGTCCGAAGAGTGCTCTCTGTACATCATTGTGTCTGGAATGACCGCAAAGTCAACACAGGGAAACAGATTGACTACTGGGCCTCAGCCTTGTCTTGTTGGGCCACAATACGACAATGATTGATGGCAGCTTACAACCCCTGGGTTTACGTTTTCTTGCATTCAGACTTGCGACTTGTTCCAGTGAGGATGCATTCATGGAGCTGAGTGAAGGCGGCTTGTTCTGTATTATTACCCGTGTAATGAAATAAGCCCAAGATAGGGGTGTGAAATAACAACTGAGTAATCAGGTCTCAGGGCCCCAATGGCAGTCCATGTCCCAAACTCTTTTCGAGAAGCCACCGCTCCTTGTATCTGTTCCAACCCACCCACCCATAACTGTGCATGTTTCTGCTCTCCTGCACCTAATGGTTGTGTCAGGATAGTGGGTTGCTGTGACATTACACCAGGAAAAGATCATGCCAACAAGGAGAACCTACTGCTGTGATGTGACAGCCCTTGCATGTAGGCAGACTAGGATCGCACATTTCGTCTGAGAGCATCTGAGATATTGTCAACCATCGCTGAAGTTTGTTGGCCTCTAGTGTAGCATTAAGTATCTCTGAGATACAAAATGTTTAGCATGCATGTTCGTCTATCAAACCATCTGCTGTCCGGGAGCTGGACATTTTTTGTTGTTTTCACGTGGTTGCTGTGCTAGGCATGTGTATGTTCCTGTTAATCTTGAGCATCTCAATCAGCAGTATCCCACGACCATCCTGTGCCTCAGATCAGTGCTGCCTCAATTATTTGGCCAGACTGCAGGCATCACACTAATTGCCATGCTTGTTATAGCTACATACCTGTGCATTCTATAGGGTGCCCAGCACAACTTCTGGCAAGGCAGTATTGTGGGATTCACTTGTCAGGAAGAGATAGACTCACAGCAGAGCACGATGCAAGAGGTTGCGGTGGGAAATTGTTGACACGATCTTACGATCTGCAGGGTCTAAACGCCTTCACAGAGCAGACATTGAGGCTCTATGGCATTCTGTTCTCGTTGATAATAATGCTGGTGGAAACTGAGTGGCAGTTCTTTTTGGACAAGCTGCGCATACTGGAGGGTTTTGTCTGGAGGAGCCTGGCACAGCTGTTCCTGGCCATCTTGACGTTGCAGCTTGTAACCGTGCCAGAGCGCGACACAAACGATGGCTCAAAGGAGGGGGTGGGCAATGGATCGCAGGGTGGTGGATCGCAGGATGATTTTGAGAAGTCAGTCAGATTGTATGGGCAAGTGTCAGGGAACCTGATGCTTGGGTGCTCTGCTGTCTACTTCCTGGCGGGCCTTGTGTGCTGTGGGAGCATAAAAAGGGGTGAGAACCAGACATCCAGCTGGGCTGGCGTGTGATTGAACAAGGCACAGGGCTTCCCTGTGCAAGATAAACAGCATGCACAAGCACCTTGTAACTATGTGGGTATTGCAAGCCATATCCAATTCGGTAGCCACAATTTTGCTCAGCAGTGCCCTGCGTAACAGCAACATCATAAAGATTGAACCAGCTGAGCAAACTGTGGTTTGTCCACCCCAGGTTGCCATATCAAGAGTGTTGCTTCTGATTGAGAAGGCTGTACCATTTACCCATGTGATAATTGAGACTGATAGTGAGGCAGCTGAGGTGCAAGTGTGCTGTTTGAGTGTTGTCTTGCTCCAACACTCTGCAGCAAGTTCGAAGACGTGAAATCTGTGTCCATCCTGTTGCTTGTAGGCGTAGCCTTGTTTTAAACGTATCCACACAGGCCTCCAGTGCTGCACTCATAGTCAGTTTGGATTGGGGTAGTTGCAAGCACTGGTTTATTTCACTGCCCCTGATGTATATGTGGGAGCAGCTGAGATCAGCAAGCCACATTGAACTTGGGATTTGCTTCCTTTGCTTTGTAATTGTTACCGCATTTCTACGATTCAACTGCCACCATCCATCCAACGTTGCTTCTTCCATTGTGTATTCGCAGTAGTGGAAGGTGATGTAGCTGTGAACTGGCTGTCAATGAGAGCCTTGGAGTTGTGCCTTTGTGACCTGTCTTTTGGTATTTTTGTCATGCAGCGCGTCAGAAGCGTGTTTCTGAAAAGACACGCTTGGAGAGGGACCTCCAAGCCCTGGGAAGGAGGGAACAAGAGCTCAAACACCTGTTGGCAACTTACTCTGGCGAGTAGGGCATCTATTGATAGCCGCTGTGATTCACTGTATGTGTAGGATGAACACTAATCGACTGCTGGTGGCTTTTAATCTGGATGTGTTGTGCATGGGTTGTGCATGGGATTCGTTGTCTGCATTTGGGGATTAGCTGCCCTGGTTTGCTGTCATTCCTACAATTGTGGCAGTTATGCATTGTCCTGCTTTGATGCTGATGTGGTGCCTGTGGACAGCATTGCCACGTCCCACTCCTTGCCTCCTGTTCTCATCCTGCAACACAATTGCACCCCACATGCATTCTGTTACGTGTTCTTTGCTCGCTAGCTGGTACTCTGTGTCCCAGTTCCTGTCAGTCAATCAGTGCTCCTCCTTGCCCGTGTTGCCCATAAAAAGCAGCGTGCATTCGCACTCATTGCTACACTCAAGCCCAGTTGCCATTTCCAGCGCCCACAAACACTAAAAATCGTTGGGCAGATCATCATCCAACCTCGTGGTTATAGAGGGCGGCGGTGTGTTCAAAGAATGCACGATGTGTCACACCCAACAGAATGAAAGAGCTCAAGGGCCCATTGCCCAGTCAATTTGAGGTCTCACTAAAAGTGCTGCCCCACCCACAGCATGCTCAGTGACAATCTTTTCCGATTATTGTTGAATTTTCACCGTGGTGACCGCTAGGTAAGGCAGGTTGATCACTAGCAGCAGAATTCAAACGATGGCACCATCCTTCCAATGCCCACATATTCGATTTGTGGGCAACAGAAATCACAACATAACATTCACAATGTTACGACGCCCTGGATGCCACTACGAGGCAGTGGTATGCGCTTGCCATCGTTGCAGGTAAATGTGGAGGTGACGTCGAACCCATGGCCAAGGGGTCAGCAGGGTGCACTAGTTTTGATGCATGCCACTGCATCATCATCAGCAACTGCCCCTTCACAGCCTTTTTGGGTATATGCCGTAACAGCCAGAGCATCAGAGAAACGGAAAATGGGCTGCAATGATCATCGAGCAACACTGCCCGTATAGTGAGCGATGAAAACTCCGTGTCAGTCCCATATGTTGGTACCCAATGCAAGGAAGGAAAGGATCCCTGGGGCAAACAAACCGAACACATCAACGTCCAACTTGCGCATTCGACACTTGT
Organism: Ostreobium quekettii; assembly: GCA_905146915.1. NCBI lineage: Eukaryota > Viridiplantae > Chlorophyta > Ulvophyceae > Bryopsidales > Ostreobiaceae > Ostreobium > Ostreobium quekettii. The sequence goes on along the minus strand of CAJHUC010000600.1, from coordinate 8,215 downwards.
ACTTAAGGGACCAGTTGCCCCAGGCACACCCTCAACACAGCGTCCAAAACTGCACGATGACCAAGCTGTGTCTCAAACAGTGCGACTGCCCAAACAGCGCCCCACGGCGCTGCAGGCGCCTCAGCCCCTCCACCCCCTGCTCAGGCAGCCCCATTTACGGCTGAGCACATCTCAGATCCCCCCACAGAAACATTGGCTCCGTGCCCCGCTATTATCGCCCAAACCTGTTGAGCGGGCCAAGCGGGGGCCATGATGCACACCCTCCAGTCCTTTGAGACCGGCCACACAGACATGATGCACGACATCCAGCTGGATAACTCCGGCCGCAGGCTGGCCACGTGCGCCTCTGAGCGGACGATCAAGATCTTCGACATGTCCGGCGATCAGCAGATGCACCTGGGTGACCTGCAGGGCCATGGCGGGCCGGTGTGGCAGGTGGCCTGGGCGCACGCGAAGTACAGCAGCATGCTGGAGTCCTGCTCTTTCACAACACGGTGATCGTGTGGCAGGAGGTGGAGGGCGGGAGATGGACAAAGGTGGGCCTGGGGCGGCAGCGGCCAACTGGGAGGATGAGGAGAACGATAGTTGAATTCCATTTGCATTTGCGGGGCCAGTTGATATTCTTGCCCTCAGGGGGCAAGCGCGAGGAGGATGAGCACCGCAGGATTTGTGCCCAAGATTTGTGTCTGTTGGAGGGGTCGTGCTCCCGGGCAAACATGGAATGTGCAAATTCTGGTCATGGGCGCAGAGATGCAATGGAGCGCACTGCGATTGCCTGGGCAGAGGCTATCAAAGACTGGGAGGATTTGCACGTCCGCCATGTCTGGCCATTCGGGATGACGCTCACAGGCGCTGTGCCCCTCCATTCATGGTGGCAATAAATGTCCTGTGTTGGGCCCACATGGCACATTCAAAGAGGGCGGGGGTTGTCGCACAGCACGAAACTTCACCAAGCACTGTCATGTTGCACATGTTGTCAGGCCCTCTTTACAGTCACAAGCACTTGTTCTCTGCCAGTTTCTGCCATTTTGGGGCGCATGGTCAATGGATTACAGCCTACTTTGGCATGGTCAGCGGCCTTGTGGGTGCACCAAACACCAGCCAGTCTGCACGCTGCGTCCGTGAACAGCATTTGTTGGGCGCCCTAAGAACTGGGCCTCATCCTTGCCTGTGCCTCCTCGGATGGAACACTGTCTGTCATGGAAGGGCACCCTGATGGCACCTGGGACACAAAGAAGGTGAGAAGCCTTGCTGCTGCCCTGATGTACTGCTATCGTAAGAGACAGCACAATTGCAGACGATCCTGCAGCTGGTGTGGCTTTCCGGGACGGTTGTTGCCTTGACGCTCCCTTGCCTTGATTCAAAATACCGTGGAATGTGGCTGTCAACCAAGAGCGGGGCCTACAAGTCTGCAAAGCTGTTGCTGCAGCACCCTGAATCAATGCTTCTGGCGTTTTATGTGTGGTGCCAAATGCACCCAAGCAGCATCATTGTTGCTTGCAACTACACTTGAAATCTGTCCTTGTCAGGTTCAGCTTCAATGCTTGATGCTGTGATCATACAAGGGCTGTAACCTATTGGTCAGGCATGCACAACAGTGCTGTTCTTGTGCATTCAATTATGCAGTAGAATTGCTTCCCAGATGCCAGGTGTTTTGAGTTATATTTGATTCCTTTGTCCTCGATTATACAAACCAGATTCTGTAGGACCAGTTACATGGCCTCTTCTCAACCATGCAGGCCATGCCACAGTGTCACATGGCAGCACCAGGACACCCAGTTGTTGAAATGTCCTGCAAAGTGAAATTTCCATCCATGCTCATAGTGTGCTCAAAGTAATTCTGTGCACAGCCTGAGCATTCTGCCATAAATTGTGAGAGTTAATTGGATCAAAAGGTGGTGCAGGGAGTCAAATTCAGCCATAGTCTGGGAGCACAGTATGTGCTCATGCCAGTCTGCTGCTGGTGCTGAATCCACCACAGTTTGAGAACGCATGCAGTGAATGCCATCTGAACAAAGAAAGTGATGAAATTTGTTGTACCCCAATGTTGTGTGTCAAGCCTGTAGGTGACTACAGTTTGCTTCTCATGTCCTTGCTTGGGAAATGTGGCCTGAGCCTGTTTTGGAAGACTTCCCATGCATTGGATGGTTATTGAACAATGGACGTGCTTTTCATTCCCACATCACAATACACTCTTTGTCGAAATCGCGAGGGAGGCGATGCACACTATTGTTGAAGGGATTACATTCTGAGGGACTGGCCAACGTGGTTTGGTCTTGTGCTCTTTTGCTGCGAAATTGTGTGTGAGTTTGTGGATCTGTAGATCAACACATTGATCTGATATGCTGGCTGTTGTGCAGATCCCCAGTGTCGATGTCATCGGACGTCAATCGGTGTCATGGGCTCCAGCAGTGCCTGCTGGCTCGTTCGTCTCAGAGAGAGGGCCGGGACAGCCGACGAAGTGGCTGGCTGTGGCAGGCTGTGACAACAGCATCAAGGTGAAATTGAACCACAGATCTTTTGTCTTGGCAGGACTGCCAAGCAAGAATCTAGTGACTTGTGTTATAGGAGCACAAGAAGGTGGCAAGGTGGGCTGACAGCAGCAAGCTCGCATGTGCTGCAGATCTATGCATATGTCAGTGATGTGTGGGCCTTGGAGCACAAGCTTGTTGCACACTCAGGCAGGGTGCTGGATGTTGCATGGGCCTCTAATATTGGCTTGCCAAAGAACACCATCGCAAGTGCGGGACAGGATGGAAAGGTGAGAAGAGAGTTCCGCACCTGGCACATCAGAGCTGTGGCATATTGTTCAGACTCATAGAAGGGATGCCTATATGTGCTGCATATCAGCTGTGGGAACAGACAGCACCTTGGCAAATACAGCATGGCATTGCCAGCAGCCTTTCTCCAGTGACTAACCATGTCCACATTGCTGAGAATACTGGTACACCATATTGTCATCCTGGCATGCATCGCCCATTTTCACCCTGTGACCCCCGCACAAGCAGTTTTTGGGCATAGAATAGGCATCCCCCCTTGACCCCATGCTTGACACTGCAAGGTAGAAATTTGCAGCAAGTCTGGGTAGAAATAAGGACCATGATGCAAACTTGGTGAGGGTGGCTGCTGCACGGAACTCCAAACAGTGTCTGGATGCACTGAAGCAAAGGAAAGCATGAAGGGGGACAGGGACACTGAATAGCTGGACCTGTGTCTTCTAGCATTCAATGCAGCTGTGCAGCTGTTGTCAATGCAACACCTCTCTTTGTCAGTGACCTTAAGTTGTCAGTCACTGCTGATGCCTTATGCTTGGTGGCGGGGAGAACAGTGATGGACTATCCGAGGTCAAAGAAGCGATGGGCCTATTGCTGTGCTTGTTATACACCAAATGTGAAATGGTGGTGTCAATTGTACCAACTTGCTCGGAACCGAATGTCGATGAACACATTTGATGCACAGCCTGATGCTGAGGTACTTCGGATTCTAGGCATTCTTTTCACAAAAGTGCAGCAGGCAATGGGGGATTCAATGCTCATGAGGAGCAACTGTAATCTGGCTCCTCTTTCTGCAGGTGTTGGTTTGGAAGGAAAGATGCAAGGCTTGGTGGGACAAGGTCCTGATGAAGGATAAGAGGCAACAGACTTGCTGTGTCGGACGAGAGCAACCATGTCACGCTTTGGAAGGAATCCTTAGCAGGGAAATGGCAACACATCACAAAGTGACAATGTCCACCTGCAAATGTCAATTGCCTGGGTTCGTAAAATTGAGAGGATGGGATTGGCAATTGATGCACACCGTTTGTGTGGCTCCCCTGTCACCAGCTGTCGAAATGTGCTGATCGTGGGGCCGCTGGTGCCTAGCATATGGCCAGGTCGTTTTGGCTATTTGATTTTCTTGACGCCGAAATTCCATTGCCCTCTCCCTCCCATCCTAATATCATTACTCAACCCATTCCTAGAGCGTGACAAGATGTGACCGCTGCAGCCTTGCTGTGTGTTCTTGCTCTAATTGGATGATTGAACCCAATATTGCATCTTATACAGGTTAAGAAAGAACCTGAACCTGAACCTGAACCTGAACCTGAACCTGAACCTGAACCTGAATGCATCACGCATTCTAAGTGCACCTTAATGATGGTGCCCTCAAAACCATTGTGATGGGCGTTTCTAACATAGTGTGACTGTCTTGGTGGCACAAAGCTATGGACCAGCCAGGATTGACATAGACAGCCACTGAATGTTGTTGGAAAACAGTAGAAGAATGCCGATGGAAAGCAGAAAGGCGAGTTCACTCGAGAAAAATTTTGCGAGTTCCTTGAAATGTAACAGGAATCTACTGCCGTCAGGCCAGCCAAATATCTGGCCTCAGAGCCTCTCCAATGAGGCAGCAGACAGTTGCGATGTCAGCGCAGCTCGACAGTCATGGAGCCTGGCGCCGTGTGCGCGGCAATTGGCATGACGGACTTGGGTTATAAAGTAAGTGCAACAGACAGCCTTCTCCTGCAATAGATGAACAAGGGTGACGAATGTGCCCCCTTTTCCAGGCGGATACAGCCAGGGCATGATGGCCTGAGCTGACGATTCCGACTGAGAACACTGGGCCCCTTGGTGTCCACGATCTGACAAACGACTGACGTGAAGGCCTCCCTCGTCAGACGAGCGACAATTGGCTGACTCACTTGCCCGGTTTGGCTAGAGAAGGCATCGAGAACCACATATCGTGCTGATGCCACCCATGACAATGCAGCACAGAATATTCGAAAGCCAAAGCGACACATTCACAGGGAGCGTTGTCAGGCGGCAGGGCGCTCGCCCCCACCTCGATTGCTGCACCGCTCTGATGGCTCTGCCAAGACAAGCCCCCATGCATGCAAGGCACATTGGTGCATTTGGACATGAACGAGGAACGCCTGTTGCGGAATATCACGTGCCCTTCCCCCTCAACAACCCCAGCATGGAAAAGAGCCTCACATTCATTTGTTTCGGAAACGGGCGCCCATTGCATGAGATTTTTTTATTTGAAACAAATTTTGCCGCTCAACATTCCCAGACCCCAAGGGATGCTCGCCATAAAGATGCCACACGCGGCCGGTCAGCGAGCGGCGACAGAAGCAGTAACTGATGCTCTGCGCTGCCACGCCCGAGAAGCAGCACCGGGCTGCTGCGGCGGGCGCCTCGGGGGGCGTCACCCAACCAACGCCACCGATCACACAGGTCACCAAATCAAGGACGCGGCCTTACGCGGGTGTTTGTGTGTCCGTAGACCGCCACGTTGGATAAAGTTACCAGCACACTTTCCAGGGCCCACCCAGGCCCGCACTCCCCACACCCCAGCCCGCGGACACGCAATGGCGTCGCTGCTGCTGCTCCGGCAGCTGAGCCACGCCGGTGCCTCCTCTCGCGCCGGCTGCCAGCCGCCGGCCGCGCCCCCCTGGAGCAATCCCCCCGGCCAGCCCGCCTGGCGAGATGCCATCCGCTGCGGGGCCTCGACGCCTCGGGGCCATCTGATCGACGGCCGGGAGGCTGCCGAGTTCGGCGGCCACGGACGCGGCCGGCTGGGGTCCGCATCCATCGGCAACGGCTCGCACGCCTCGGGGGAGATAGCGGATGCCGTGGTGTCGACGCAGTTCGTGGCGGAGACGCTGCTCCCCACGCGGACCGGGAGCTATCGGCTTCGCGGCTACCGCCACACGGTGGGTCGTCTGGCGATTTCCTGCCGCGCGGGGAATGGCCGCGGATGTGCTGGAATGGGCGTGTGCGTCGGTTGTTGTAGATCGCATGCTGCAGCGCGTGAGTGGCCTTTTGGTCGGTGGTGCCGTGCTGGCGATTTGGCAGCCTTCATGGGTACAAAAAACACTGTCTCTCGACAACGCGCTTGGCTGGGGGGAATGCGGAGGGGGCAAAGTGGTGTGTATGTGCAATTGGGCCACTGATGTGGTGGAAGGCCGCAGGTGAACGGCTGGAATTCTTACACGGAGCCCGCAGTGATCGTATCAGGAGATGTCCAAGACAAGGAGAACGTGAGCCCACTGATCCTGCAAATTATTGCTGTCTGCGCATCGCATAGGAGTTGTTGGTAACAGAGTGGAAGAGAACTGTGTAGGCTTCTCTGGTAATTCAGCAATGGTCCTGCCTGACCGTGTCGTTACTGGTAGGGTTGTTCATGTTATTCCAGTGGGCAGAGAACATGGGTGCTCTGAAGCTTCATGGAAGCATCCTGAGGTTCACCATCTTTCCTTCCTTTGCAGATCCCTGTGCGGGTGCATGATGCATGCTTTACCTCAGGTGTGATATCTTCAGCTTGGGCTCGCTCTATTCCTATGCCTTTGCAGACCTGTGCTTGATTGTGCTGATTGTGATATGCAGCAAACTTGGCTCCAGAATTACACCATTTGCTCTACAGATCCCAGGATAGGGAACCTTACCTATATTTGGGCGGTTGCTTTGATTCAATCACTAGCCAGCCAAGGTGCCCTACCACCTATTGCCCTTTATGCCCTTGTGTCCTTGTCTGCACAGAGGCTGTACAATTGGAGCCCGCTGAACAATCGAGTTTGTGTTTAGTCTCTTGCTTGCAGAGCTTTCCAGAACTATTAGGAATATCTGGAAGCATGGCAGTCAATGCACAGCTTTCGAAGTGACTTTGGGCAGGATGCATCTTGTATTTTGTGACATTCTTGCTACTCAGCACTTTGAGTCTATCAACCGACTTGTACTAACAGGGCCACATTGGACGAATGTTCACGAAATGATCAAATCACCCACAGATATCAATAGGATCATTGATTGGGCCATGTTTCATTCCAATAAGCAAATTGCCAGCAGCCCACTCAACTTCTTGGCATAATTGGACTTTAAACTTGTACTTGCTGTCTGGAAACCAAGTATATTTTTGACAGCACTTTGCCGCTGTTGATCTTGTGATTCTCCAACAGGTGTAAAAATGCTTTGCAACATGGTCCTCGATGTTCTATTCTGTGTCCTCACTGTTTGTGGAGATTCTGGGTTCCCAGCTGTGCAACGGCTGCAATATTACATCACAGCAACATTCTTACTGTTTGTGTCTTTATTGTCTGCAGAGGTTTTGGGATCCATGAAATGCGATTGTGCTCAGCAGTTGCAGCTCGCTCTGGAGTACATCCAGAAAATCCCACCTGGTGTGGTTATCTATTTGCAGCAAGAAGGCCGTGGTATCGGACTCGCAAACAAAATCGCAGCATATGCTCTGCAGGTAAGTTTCCATAGAATTTACAAATACCCCCCTTTTGGTACCTATTGCAATAGGAGGGTGAGTGTGATGTGTGGGCCACTTGTTGCATATCTTTCTTTCAAAATTTCTGCACGACAGAGCTCCAACACTGGGCCATTCTCTCCACCAGAGCCTGTTCTGTGCACCCCTGGAATTTCGCTTCGAGTAGACGCGCACAGGAGTATCAGATTGGGTGCCTGCTTGTTCTGAGATCGTGTGTTTATGCTCACAAAGGAAGAAGGCCTGGACACTGTAGATGCTAACCGGGCTCTGGGCTTGCCGGATGACTGCAGAGAGTATTCATCAGTTGCCAATATCCTGAGGGATTTGCGCATCAAAAGCATAAGGCTCATGGTGAGCAGTTCTTGCTTTTGCCTTATAGCATTGCACCATGAGGGATTGTTGGAACATTCATAGCCTATACATCGTGTGCGCCTGATTGTTGATGTGCCAACACAGCAACAAGTGTGAAGTGCGATGTGCTTTTAAAGTCAAAAGGAACGAATTCGACTGCATGGCTTTGTGCTGTTGATGGGATTATGGAAGTGTGAATAGCTCATAGAATCCTAACATTGGCCCGTCTATGCCTGAGTTTTGTGTGAACTGATCGTGATGCTGTTTACTATTGCACCATTTCATCGAATTTACTGCATTTTTCATCCACAACTCACGTTGTCTTGTGTAGTGATCGCTTGTTGTCTCATTGCCTGCTCCAGACGAACAATCCTAGGAAGATTTCTATGCTTGAAGATCTGGGGATCTGCATAACAGGACGCATACCTTGTATTGTGCGACCAGGCAAATACAATCAGGTGTGTTTCGATTTTGGGCAGGTCAGGGATTCGTTGACATCTTGATGTTGTTTTTTCACTGACACACCACAATAGGCGCAAACACTGTGCCAATGCGACGGTGCAATTGTTGTTGATTTTGTGTTGTACTTCCTCTGTCCGGAATTAATTGTCCT